>JAJHUR010085797.1:0-22188 GCA_027495735.1 Lutjanus campechanus | reverse complement strand
AACAAATGTCAGTGTTTCACATAACACCAGTGTAAACTAATTCTTAAATTTTACTGTGTAATATTCACACTTACACGTGCATACAGTGTGTATTAACTGATTCAGTCAATTTAAAAAAAAAATACCAATACACAGGAGAAGAAGAATATTTAAATGACCCTAAAATTAACAAATAAAACGTTTGTGACACTGGAGAAAAATACTGAGTGCTACAAATAGCAATAGGCCTAGCATTTTATAACAACAACAATAATGTTTTTACAGTCCATAGTTTGAGCGCAGGTACCTCGCTCAGCTTAAGGGTGCAAAACTCCTCAAAACCTGGCTAGCATCTTCTCTAATATCAGCTCTTAAATGGATGCTCTTTAGTCAGACCGAACTCAACTGTGATGCACTGAACAAAGCAGAACAGTGTGCATTAGTCACATTGTGTGTAAATAATGCAATTAGAGTGACCAACAGCAAAATTTCAACATACCATGCAGAGACTGAAGTGAGGTGAGAGAGAAAACCCACCTGCTACTTTTCTATACAGGTTCCGAGGCACACAGCTTTAACCCTTTCACGTGAATGACTGACTACAAATGATTGACAGTTCAGCTGCCACTTACAGTGACCAGTTTTCAAATGTAAAAAACATCTGAAAAACATGCACTGTCAGCTCATCTGGTTTAATCCAAGTCTCCTAAAGTCCCAACATGCCGTTTGCACATCACAACACACACAGTTCAGAGTGTGTGTGTGTGTGTGTGTGTGTGCACGTGAACGTGGCTCCAAGCTGAAGATCTACAGAGAAAAACATGAAGATTCAGGATAAACACATGGTGTAAATAACATGTTTTGGCATGTAGGAGCTTTAGGAGACTTGGATTACACCAGACGAGCAGTATGGAGGAATTTTACGTTTTTAGAAAGTAGTTGCATACTGTACATAGTTATTCAAGGTTTATAACGCTGCACACACTTCACAGTGAAGAAGAAGCGAAAAGAAATAATTAATAATAATAATAATAATAATAATAATAATAATAATAATAACAATAATAATAATAATAATAATGGTATTCAAACAATACATTGAACAAATAAGTACAGAAGAATGGTTACATTAAAAAAATAGAAATAAAATAATAAAGATATTTGATATCTGATTCTTTCTGTAGTTCTTTATGGAAAATTGATAGCATAAATGTACAATTATAGAAATTATGTACACATATGTAAAGAAGATAAAGAAAAAAGAGCATTATTTTATTTTATTTCATTAAGACTAATAAGTGTAGCATATCTTCTCTGGTTATTATATCTACATTCTTCATTCTGATGCGTTTGCAGTCTTAGAAATTAGGGTTATTTTAAATTAGAGTTCTTCCTGAACGGCTGAGGTTTTACTCAAAACCCTTTTGAAGATAAAAGTCAAGAGTTCAATGCAGGGCTGAAACGATTCCTCCGGTAACGAGTAATTCGATTACTAAAATCTGTAGCCCGCAGTAGGAGTGGGTACTGACTCACTAAAAACCAGAGTAGCCTTGTAACTTTACTTTTACTGTCGTACTCTGCTTAGTACTTTTACCTTAGAAGTTAAGTAAAAAGTACTAAGCAGAGTACGACAGTAAAAGTAAAGTTACTTTACTCAGTACTTCTACTTTAGCAATTTATAGTTGTTCATTAAAGAGACCTGACTTCTTTTCTCTTCTGTATACCACTGCTCTTAAATAAAAAATTGCAGAATGTGCAATATTTCTCATCTGATTACTCGATTAATGGACAGAATAATCAATAGATTACTCGATTACTAAAAGAATCGATAGCTGCAGCCCTAGTTCTTTGTACCATGATATAAAAGGGATCTCAGTAGAACCCCCCTGGATGGGTTCTAGATAAAACCTTTGTAATATAAAAAAGGAAAGGTTCTTATGTGGAGTCAGTAGGGTTTGCTATAGAACGTCTCATAGAGGGTTCTAGGTGAGACCTTTCTGGTTCTATGTTTCAACCCTTTATGCTGGGTTCTGGGTGAAACTCAACAGGAACCAGAAAGGGCTCTCTAATGGGGATAAGCATAGATGTAGGTATCGGAACATTATAATAATTTTAGTATATTTCTTAGTTAAAACAGTCAAAATTTCAATTTATTTTTGATAGAATTAAAAGTAAAGTTTTAACAAATTAGAAGAAGGATGAAATGAATCAATTTCCTCCTCATGTGTTTCCCCACATGTTATTTGTCAAGTGTTGATCATAAGATATTCTGTGAGATCATGATTCAGCTACTTTGCCTTTTAACTGAGCAAGTTTACAAGTTACTAAATATACTGATTTTAGGACTGATAAAAAACACAATTTGTTGTTGTATTTTCCACAGAGTCACATGCTGGTGGGACTGCATGACAGTCTGTGTCAGCTGATGGTTACCACTTCTGTGTGACAAAACCAGAAAACAGCCAGTCAAAGCCAGCCAAGCAGCAAATAAAACCAGCACAAAAAGTGAAAAGTCCAAAGTAAAAGAACTGTTTTGGGAAAATTGCTTTTAATGCTGGCACACTTAACATTTAACAATTTAACAATCCTTTCACCAGTAGGACATAAAAACAGCCTTCTGTGATTAATATATTATCATAAATAAAATATAACTGTGTTTCTTTGTCTTTTCAGCTTCTCTTCTTTTCCTCACTTCCTGCCTGGACAACATAAATGTTCTGTTTTTACTTCATATGCATTTACTGTAGTTAATGCAACTCAGACACGTTATCATGTTACTTCATTATATTTTAATCATATACTTACACTAAATATGTGTGTGTGTAGGCGCTGATCTGGCCTGGAGTCAGTTTGATAGGATTTAGGTGTCGACATATCATTTAATTCAAAATACGGATCTTTATTCATAGATATTATTCATGTAATTTGCACACAAAATAGGTCTGCCCAACCTGCAGACAACAAAATAGCCCAACTCCGCGGGAAAACCGCAGACCTGGCAACCTTGGTCCTCCGTAGCTGGTGTCAGTGGGAGAATCTTGGCACTGCTGCATTAGAGAAACTAAATTTATTAATCTGCAGCTGAAAGTAGATCTACAAATACTTTATTTACTCCAGTTTGAATAACGTTTGCTAAAAACCACAGTGACCAGCTGTTTTAAGAAATGACTGAGCCTTTACACCCAACGCCTTTAAAATGCCTGAACAGCTGCGATTGAATAGTTTCTAAAAATAAAAAATAAAAAACGATACCCTAGCGCCAAACAAAAAGGCGTCTGGGAGTGTCCTTCCTGCGTAATCCTGATTGTAGTATTGTCAGTCACACCAGCCAAACAAACAAACTGTGAAATTCTTTGCATCTTTTCTTTTTGTGTTTAGTGAATCTGATGTCTGGTGTCACGTAAAGCTTCTCTGCACAGGAGGCAACAAAGGTCACAAAGATAGAAGTCAGAGAATGGAAGATTACAAGTGAAAATGTGTTATTGCTGCTTACTTGGATTTATCTTTTGCAGGTATTTCTGGCAAACTGAGGTCCCTCAGTGTTTAAATGTCCAAATAAATGAAAGAAAAGAAAATCACACACAACATTTCAGAGAGAAATCTTCTACTTTTACTCAAACATCAGAGAATAAAAACAGAGGAAACATTTTCTCCACAAAACATCCAGTTTCACCCAAATCAGAGAACAGAGTCATTACATTGTGAAGTTATAAAGTCGTCTTTTTGTACAGTGAAGAACCCAAAGTGAATAAATGCTCAGAGTATTCCTTTTTAAATGTTGATATTTAATCAGTCTCACCAGGAAGTTGTGATGTCAATGATTCATCTAAGTTCGACCAGTCTGCATGAAATCTGCACAACCTTGCAATTTTTGTCCAAAAATTTGAGCTTCCTGTGAGTTCCACCAGTCACAGAAGCTCCACATGCAAATGTTAACACAAGTAGGTCACAATGAAACAACTCAGTGTTTGATCATTAAAAAAAAAACAACAACTTTATTTTGTCACAGGTACTGAAATGAACACAAGGTTTGACACTGCGCACATCAACGCTCTGTGCATTTTTATATCTTATAATTTTGTTCTTGACGTGACCGAGTTTGATCTGAACTTGTACTGAGAAAACTGAGAGCAGAGTGTGGTTTCATTCTTCCTGAAACATGTTGATTTTTAGATTATACAAAAAAAGACTTCACTTCCTCTGGAAATTTCAACGCAAAAAATACTCAAGAACACTGCAAAATGCATCACGATTTCTTTTTGAAAAGTTGCTTATGATTTTACTTCCACCCTGGCTCATGACTTTTGTTTACATGTAATAGAGTATGTCTAAACTGTAACTTTGCTATTTTCACCTGAATTTGTCCTCTTGTATATTTTTACTCTTTTTCTTTTTGAACATCTGCACTAACAAACTAAACTGGCTCCACTGAACGAACAGGGATTTCCCTCCATGTGATAAAAACAATGAAACCGAGTTTTAGTTTCAGCAGTGAATTTGCTTCACCGCTCTCCAAAAAGTGATCGACAAACCACATTTCTTCATTTGTTTATTTTTAGAAGTTATATTAATAGACTCTTTGAAGTCGTACGTCATCATTCCTCCTTAAAATTCCTTTTACTTCCTCACAGTGAGCTCATACCTTCATATGCTTCATCATACCTGTACCTTCATACCTGATCAACACAACTAAGCACTGATTTTTACACACACACACACACACACACACACACACACACACACACACACACACACACACATTGTATTTCACTGTGCATCATGTTAACATAAATGCTAATGAAACAAAAGACAGATTTAAAGGCAACGTTTGACATTTTGGGAAATATTTCATAGTTTTCTTGCCAAGAGTTAGATGAGAAGATTGATCTCACTTTTTGAAATAAAGTTTCCAAAATGGTTCTTCATGAAGGACTGAGAACCTCTCCTGGATGAAAGAGCTTTTTGAAATATTTTAAGAATCTTTCACCAATGGTTAATGTGTACCATAGCATGAAAGGGTTTGCAGTAGAATTTCCTGGATGGGTTCTTGTTAGCACTCTTAGAAGGCTTAAAGATTCTGGATGGAACCCCCAGAGAAGGTTCTGGGTAGAGCTCTTGCACAATAGAGGGGGTCTTCTTTAGAAAGTCAGTAGGGGGTTCTCGGTTATAGGCATACCGTAATCCTTCTACTGTAGGTGGAGCTCAAAGGATTCTGGGTTCTCACAGGAACCAAAAAGAGTTCTCAGCAAGAAAAAAAAGTGAATAAACCCATGAGAACTTTTCCTGAACTCTGGAATTTCTGACCAAATTTAGCTTGTTTAGATCTAAATAATGTTTTGACTTGCAATCAAAACTTCCTGGTTGCTGTTTCAGAGGGATTGTGGGAAACAGCTGCCCCAAAGCTGTTTACTGATACTGGATCATAAAAAACAAACTGATCTAACAGATCAAATTACTTCAGTGTCTGCTGCAGATCTCTGTAAGGTCGTATCCTCGCTCAGTTAAATTGCTGCGAGCGATCAACAGTGTGTAATTCTTTTGTCTGATTTTTGGCAGGAAGTCATAAATATACCAGTTCTGTTCCCATCTAATGTATCATGTGACTTTCATGGAAACAAAATAAAAATAGTTGCATCCTTGTTTGGGTTCTTCCCATCGCATAATCTTCCATTCGTCTCATCAGGAAGAGCTTATATCTATTTTCCAGTGTGCAGTTTCCTTGTATGGAAACACACAGTCACATGTGACTGTTGTTGTCTGGCAGTTCGCTCATTTTCAACATTTAGATCATTTAAAAGATGGCGAGAAGTTGAATTTCTTATCAGTGTTGATCAATAAAATCGGTCGTCTTCTGTTTTGTGAATTTAAAGGGATAGTTCACCCAGAACTGAAAATTCAGTCATTATCTTTGCTGGAGTTTCACAGAAAAACAGAATCTCAGGCTTCAAATGGAAAAAAAAAACGTAAAAAAAAATAAATAAATGAAAACTGCTTGTCTGGTGTAATCCAAGTCCCCTAAAGCCACAACAAATGTGGACATGTGCACTACAAGATGTAATCTGCTGAGCACTGAGTACAAATTAAATAAAATCCTGCATTTTAGTGGATAATCAGGTGATCTGATCACAAACAGGCCGATGAAAACAAACAAAAAACTAAACTAAATGCTGCAGCAACACATTTGTAATTAGGATTTTAATGATTAATCATTAATTGAAATGCACAAAATTTACAACACGAGTTTGAAGAGGTGACTGTGACATCACAGTTAAAAGTAACTAATACTCTGAGTAGTTTTTGATGTGAATACTTTGTACTTTTATTTAACTAACACCACTACTTTTACTTGTAATTGAGTAATATTTTAGCAATGTAACAGTATGTTCAGTACTCTTTACACCACTGGCAAAACTTAAATAAAAGTAAAACAAAAAAACACAATGACACACACGTCGCTGTAAATGCAGTGCTGATCTGTCGTCTGTACTGAGCGTCTGATATGAATCTGATGACTCGTCTCTGCTTTGTCCTACTTTACAAAAAATGAGGCCAAAACACTCCTGATATGAGCCCTGCCATGGTTCACTGGTGACGTCATTTGGAGTCAGATTCTTTTAAAGTCTCAGCCACAAAGCCGACTGACTCAATATGATAACACGAAATCAGCGTTTTCAGAGCGTCAAACACCTTATTGAAGCGAAAACTGATGAGAACATTTCCAAAAATCCTTTGGTTTGGTTTTTTTTTTCCGTTTACTGAAACATAAAATAAATAGAAAGTGTATCTTTCTTAACAAATACAGCAATAACGTACACCGTAAATACAACAAACGTTCAAAAAAACTTCAACAAGTAACTCTTAAGTCTTGAAAAAGTTTTACCAACTAATGTTTTGTTGATATAATTTAATTTACTGTATTTTAACTTTTCTTATTTCCACATCTGGGCCTACCTTGAGCTCTTTTTCTCTACACCATCACGCACACTAAAGGAACAAGCTTATAGAAGATGATCAGCAGGATGGTGTACACCAGCCAGAGCAGAGGAATGATGGGAGGAGGAGGTCTGGCTGTAAGGAAGAAAAAAACCAATTAAGATTGGTTAATACAGTTCAAGAAAGACCTGCCTCCAGCTTATCACACATGTTAAGCTCATAAACCTTATAGCACCATAGACCACTACCTAGAGATTTGTATGGGGCAGCATAGCCGGAGACCAGTCAGGGTGTCCATGCTGACCCCTGTCCACTGCTGAAAGCAATGGAATGGAAGAAGCTGGTCTGGTCTGATGAATCACGTTTTCTTTTACATCACGTGGATGGCCAGGTGTGAGTTCGTCACTTACCTGGGGAACACATGGCACCAGGCTGCACTATGGGAAGAAGGCAGGTCGGCAGAGGCAGTATGATGATGTTCTAGATGATGTTCTGCTGGGAAACCTCGGGTCCTGCCATCCATGTGGATGTTACTTTGACACGTACCACCTACCTAAGCTTTGTTGCAGACCATGTTCACCCTTTCTTGGGAACAGTATTCCCTGATGGCAGTGGCCTCTTTCAGCAGGATAATGCGCCACAAAGCAAAAATGGTTCAGGAATGGTTTGAGGAACACAACAGCGAGTTTGGGGTGTTGACTTGGCCTCCAAATTCCCCAGATCTCAATCCAATCGAGCATCTGTGGGATGTGCTGGAGCCTATACCAGCAGGCAGTTATCCCTGTCAACTCAGGCATGAACTGATGAAGCTTCTTGGATGAACGTCTTTTTAAAAAAAAAAGACTTTAAAACAAGTCCAGTCCAGTTGCTTTCGATTTAATCTTTCCTGAGATGACATATAATCCTGCATTGAGTACAACAGTCTCTATTCTAACTCTTAGTGTGATACTGTTTTGTGAAAGACATGACTAGTCTGCACTTTTAGTGAACTCCTGAACTGTAGATGAACTGCATTTGTTAAAACAGCACCTGACCAGTTTATCATATACACATACTGAATTATATCTGGATTGATCACCCGGTTAGAACAAGAGAATTACCGGGAGGATCCGGGAAGATGGTCTTAATGACACTGAGTCATCTAACCACATGTTCATTGTGTGTAATCATGATGAAGATGAACTCCTCACTGACTCCTTTGTGGTTGCTTATTGTCACTTGGTGTTGATTTCGGCTCCTCTTGTCCAAGAGCTAAAATAAATGTACAAAGACAGTTTCTTCTTTCCCACAGTCTCTTTATTTGGTTCAGTTTCTCCACCACAATCACCAGCTCATGAATTATTACCAAGTGTTTTATTTCGTATACATGATAATTATGATGCAGTGATGTAACTTTTCTGCCCTCTAGTGGTCACATGGAGTAAGTACAACCAGACTCCACTAGAATTAAGTCAGAAAGTCTAATCAGGAGAACATGAACTTTTAACTTAATTCAACTGTAACTGTAAGGATGGTTGGCACAGGATGTTGTATATTCAATGAGTAACTGCACACTGGTGTTGGTTTAAATTCTTTTAATTTTATGTTTCCCAGTGGTGGAAGTATTCAGATCTTTTACTAAAGTGCAAATACAAAAAATGTAGGAACCCATTTAAAAACAAGAAAACAAAACTTGTATTTAAAGCAACAAAGTATAAGTAAATGTAGGCATATTTAAAGTATTTAAAGTAAAAGTGCTTATTTTTATGGATGTTAAATCTTAGATGATTAATGTGGTCAGAAGAAAGAAGAAGAAGAAGAAACATTCTGCTGCTTAAACTGGGTCTCGTTTTCAGAGTTTTGTTGCTCAAAACAGTTGTTTAATTGAAACCACATGAATCGGGGCCTCAACATTGCTTTCTTGAAAGAGTTAATAACCAGGAACCACTACATTAAACTTAAATAATGTGTTACATTACTAATATCTTTCATGTAAAATATTAAAATGATAAATAACTAGCATATATAGCAGTCAGATAAATGTAGTGGAGTAAAAACTGCAATATTTACCTCTGCATTTTAGTGAAGTATCAAAAACACAGTAACAATAATGGAAGCAGCAGGTTGAATCTTTAATTTTAATGATGTTATTTCAGTGACCAAATTTAAAGGTCCTGGTTGTATGAAAAATTCACTCTGTGGAGACACAAACGGCACAACCAAACTTTACCAGTAGTCATGGCAACAAAGTCCGTTCTGCACCGGCCACATTATTGATGCTGCTCATTTCTTTAAGGCCATGTTCATGAGTGAGATTAAATCAGATGGAAGGTCAGAGAACAATGCTCAGGTAGATTTTTTAATTTTGTGCTTGCTGTTTTGATTGAGTTTGAGCTCCAAATAGATTTAGCTTCTTTGTGGAATACACCCCAGGTTCCCTTCTTCCCTTTACAAATAAGGCAAAACCCCTGAACCTTTTTGATTACTTTGGACAGAATGAGGTTTTAGTCTTCAAAAGTGCAACTTTAATTACAAAAAACACCTAAAAACATCACAACGTGCTGCCGTGAAATCAAAGCCTGCACAATCCTGGAAGGACTGACTATGTTGTTGTACTGCACATGATTCATAATGAGGTGACTGACAATGTTGAACCCACAGGTTTG
The DNA here is from genome assembly GCA_027495735.1 of Lutjanus campechanus. Classification (NCBI taxonomy): domain Eukaryota; kingdom Metazoa; phylum Chordata; class Actinopteri; order Lutjaniformes; family Lutjanidae; genus Lutjanus; species Lutjanus campechanus. Next base: position 12,631 of record JAJHUR010085797.1, on the reverse strand, counting down.
GACCCTGCAGGACTGAGGAGTATTAGGAAACAAAAGCACTTTGGTTAAGATTAAGGAAAAACTGGTTTTACAACGAAAACAAAATTCATTTGTCAGATTTCAAACCAAAACAAAACACGATGAACATATTACACCCTTTAAAGTGTTTGCATTGGTTACGAGTAAGAGGATCAATTAAAGAACACTGGGCTTCTAAAAACTACTGGACAAGAACAAAAGTACATCTCTGAAATGCTCTGACATGTGGTTCTCTAATACTGGTTCAGGGACCATCAGGGGTCCACAGCACACTGTCTGTGAAAAGTCTTCAGATTCAGGCCTCAAGGCTTCATAGTTCAAAAGATAATATTTTAATTTTTAAGTCAGCTCATACATTACATCCTCCTGGTGTAAACTGGCTCTCACTAATCCTTTTAGACACTTTTACATCCTGTCTTATTTTATTATGCAATCAGTTACATCTTTAATAATTAACACAAGGTTTTTCAGTCCAGGTTTTTAATCCAGAGTTCATATCTTGTCTCACAGTTTAGATGAAAATGTCCACTAGGTGGTGTGAGACAGTAATATTGGTTAACAAGCTGAACTCTGCTGTATGTCAACTCCAAAATGACCTGGCGCCAGCTAGCGACTGACGTTAGTAGCCGCCTGTTTGTTTTGCCTCCAGCTGAACACATGACCTAATCGTGACGTAGGCTCAGAAAGGGTCTATATGTAGGAAGGATTCCTGTAAAGAGCACCTGTAATTTCCCCTCAGGGATCAATAAAGTATTTCTGATTCATGCATGAGGCTGCACTTTCGCTCAGCATGTTGGCCTTAAAATACACATTTGTGTTTCTTATTTTTCCATACAGAAATGACACAGCTAAATGTTAATTTCTAGAGTAGGAAGTGAGATTGGTGGGCCCTATGCAGGGTGTGAAGTGTCTTACTCAGACCTGTTAATATGAGGTGTAAAATGGGTTTTACTGATAAAATCAGCATAAAAAATGGCATTTTCTCAGAACTGCATGCAACAAATGGACACTTGAATACTGAAGGCTGTATTTTTACTTTACTTTATATTTTCCAAAAACCTTATACGGTCAAAACTGTTACTTTTCAGGAAATGAAAAATAAAAAACTGTATGCTGCTTAGTCAAAGTGAGCAACTCTTTTTGACGCTTTTCAAAGTTTGCATATTTGTAAAACCCAAAGACAAAACATAAAGAGTGACCAATAAAATTGATTCATAAAAACAATTTTAAAAATGTCAAAATATGGAGATACAAGGTTTAGTCTGAAGGTGAGCAGTTTTGTGGAGCAAAAAAGAAGATGTAACAGGTGAGACAGTGTACAGTGAGCAGGTCATTATTGTGAAATAAACCCCAACATGGTGATGCAGGACACAGACTATTAGTTTAAAAATTATTTCGTTGATTTAAAAATTATTTTATTGCTTCTCCAGAGTCGATGATCAGGACTGCGTCCATAGTAAAAGTCTGTTATCAAGAAATAACAGACCTTAGAATCCTGTAATTGACCAATCAGAATACAGTTTTTAACAAAACCATGTAATAATATTTAATATTAAACCATATAAATTCTTATATGAAGTACATTATGACGTATGAGTCGATGTTAAGAGGGAAGTCAGTGAAACTTTGCTAACTGCTGTCAGAGGTCAGCTAAGAGATAAGCAGCATACATCTGAGAGAGTTGTAGCTGTGAGAATCACCACACACATGATGAAAACACACTGTAAACACTGCAAATGTTTTTTATTTGGTGATTAGTTGTCAGTGATCAGTGATCACAAATGACTTTTGATTTACAGCAAATGTCAAGTGACATTTGACAAATTATTAAATAAAGTTCAAGAATGATTTCAGATTAATTTAAACCACTTTATGTGTACAGAGGAAGATAAACACATAAATGCATCAAAAACAACATCGAGTTTTAATGACAACACAATACAAAAAAGATTCATGTTAAACTAATACATCACAACACACACATTACAAAATGATTTTAAATGCAAATAGGAGAAGAGGAGGTAGATCTTCAGGAGGACGTTGATCTTCAAGATCTTAACGAGAACAACACTTTAAAATAAAAAAATATGATAACATTTTTAAACATTTTTAAAATCTTTTGGCTGCTCTGTAAAAAAAAAAAAACACTTAAACTGCAACGGTTTATTTATTTAAAAGTCAATTTAGATCAGGCTCAAATTAGCAAGAAAACTGGCATCAAAACTGACAAAAATGATGTGCGTGATGTCAGCAGCTGGTTTTAGGTGTCACGTGTCTGTATGCTGTTGTACAGTCATTCTAAAGAACATAACTGACAAAAAAAACCCAAACTACTGTACACGTGGATCTCAGTAATCATTTGAATAAAAATAATCTCCAAACTGTGACACTGAATTCTATTTTTCCATCCTTCTCTCAGTCACACTACTGTGATGTTTTTCCACGCATTAAAAACAAAACTTGTCCTTTTTAGAATCTTGAGCAAAAGAGAAAAAAATTAACCTTGTCTAATTCACAGTTTGAATCCTGGCTTTGCTTCCAGGTCAACAGTTAAATGATTTTATTTTTGCTACATAATCTGGCAGTGACCAACACCTAAGCTGTTCGAAGTTCCTTTTAACTTTATGACAAGATAAACAGGTGTGCATTGAGAGTGCACGCAAAAAGTCCAAAAGTCCAGGTCAGTGTGGACTCAGCTGAAAAATAATGAGCTTCAGTGCAACATGCTAAAACTTTTAAAAAGAGAATTCAGATGCCCTCAAAGGAACTACTTTCACTGTTCACTTTCAAGCAGCCCACTGTCTTCAATCTGCGTACAAACAGCACCATCTTAAACTTTGAAACTGCGTGCAGTGCATACACCAAAGTCCAATTTTGCATGTAGGTGATACGCCAAGAAAGTGCACATGTGGAGGACAGTGGGCAGTGTCAGTTTTTGCGGTGATTTCCTTTTTGTGTGTTGTACTGATCTGTGGGTGTTTTCTTTGGTAATTTATATAACTGATCAGAGAGATCTGCACCTCTCAGCCTGGTGGACTGTGTCTGCTCTCATGGCTCCTCAAGTTATCTCCAACATGACCAGATGTTAAACCTGCTCGACATCTGTCTGGGTGCCCGCGAGTCCCCAGTGAGTTCTCGCCGAGCTCTGGATCGCGTCTCAAAACAGCTCACGGAGCCGTCTTTGCTCTTGAGGGTGCATGGCAACTTGCTTTTGATCAGAGATTGTTTGTCTGCAGTATTCAAACTTTTTCTGCAATGCATGAATGATCACATGGGGGGTATCAAAAGCAGAGAGGGGGAAATCCCTCCATCCCTCCCCAGCAGTTCACACCCAGAATGTTTGCCAATGTACCCTTGAACAAGGCATCTAGACTGTAGGCGCCTCTGTGACCTGGAGGGACAATTAGAAGAAAAAAAGATTAATTAATCACCTGTCTCCAAAAAAGCAATTTTACAGGACAATATATGAAATCAAAATTAAAGACTCTGACGTACTTCTTGATTGTTTTGTTTCTTTGTCAAATATATTGTGACTCCAACAAACAGAATCAGTGAGACACAAAACATCACAGCAGGGATCAATCTGCTCCGAGTGAACAAACCACCTGATGAAAACAAACAGAGACAATGAACACCACTGAAACACATGACATGAATATAATTAAAGGGATAGTTCAGATTGTTTTTAAGTGAGGTTGTATGAGGTACTTATACACAGTCACTGTATTACTATTGCTGCTTAAAGGATAACTTCAGTATTTTTCAACCTGGGCCCTATTTCCCTGTGTGTGTGTGTGTGTGTGTGTGTGTGTATGATTGATAGGTACAACTCATTTTAAACTTGGTTCAGTATTGAGGGAGGCGGATGCATCCAGAAGCCGCAAAATGAGTCATAACTGTAGATATGAGGGCAAATGCTTCCTTTTTTTTCGCCACAGACTGGCTCAGATTTCCAGTGTAATCTCTGTCAACAGTATGCAAAGTGCAGCATGCACTTCCTCTGGGCTGTGTGTGACAAAATCTCGCAGGATCTTTGCTTGTTGAAGAATGTCTTTGTTGCAACAAGGGGACAGCCATTTATTTGAGGATGAAGTGTTTCAGGATTGGATGTTTTCTCTTCTTAGCCTTGCAGTATAGTGTTGCACTGCAGACCCGATGGTCTGCAAGGTGCAGTGTCTGGACAGGAGTGTTAGCATCCAGTTGTAGCACAATTAGCCAAAAATAAATAAAAGCAATCTGATGTTTTGCCAGTTGAACACTTCTAATGTGGATTCGTGTTGGTGGGAAATGTTGGGTTTCAGTAACAAAGTGAGATCAAATTGTCATTAATCATTTCCTCACCCGTCCCCTCCTTCGGTTGCAGCGGCGTCTCTGTTGTCAAGGTTTTAGTCGAGTTTGGCTCTGGAAAACAGACGATCGACTTTTAACAACTTACAACACAGTATTTAAAGAAGACAACAAGTGTTTCTTATGGAGAAACAGCAACATAAGCTGTTGAAAAAATGACACTCAGAGTTTAAAGATATTCAAGGCACTGATCCTGTATGAATATATATTTTTTGTCGCTGTATGGACAAGACAAAATGGTCATAAAATAGATCAAGTTTCTGCAGGTCCTTCACACGCCTAAAATCCAATCATCTGGATTTTAGGCTCAAAGATGCCTTAAAATGTCTCCCGTCTCACTTTTAAATGTATTTTGGGGAAAGATTGTATTGATCAGAACACAGAACTAAACAAAAACAACATTTAACCCATAAACACTATTGGAAATGTACTTTTTTGTACTTTTGTGGCCAGTATGAACATAAAATAAAAAGGTCTTAAAAAGTCTCAAAGTTACCTTGTTAAAACCATTCAACAATGAAAATAATCTTTTGTTTCAACTTTAATCTGGACCATCAACAGTGTTTGAACAGATGAACTCACCGACAACAAGAAGAACAATTGAATAATTAGCTCGGCTCTTTAACTTCGGAATGAAACATCTGTATCTTCCTCCGTCTGCGAGCGTCACGTTGGTGATCTTGAGTGATATGTTTCCGTGTCTCAGACTGTCTCTGAACAGCGCCGTCCTCCTGGTGTATGATGGGATCTGCATGTCTGTGACCTCTTGACTGTGCCGGTACAGATAAACATAGTTGACCCGGCTCAGCCGATCATTGGGGCCGGGCTTGAGGTCGGGCTTTGACCACTCCACCGTCAACCCCACCACGCTGACCTGAGGCTCCACATGACACGGCAGGATGACGTCATCCCCCGGAGCAGCGACGATTGGCTGATGTGAACCAATCACCTGAAGCTGACCTGAGAAATGAGGAACAAGATTAAAATCTGCTCGTATTTCCTGGACTTTACATTAGTGGTTAGGAACAGTGGGTGGGATTTATTGCCATCCACTGGTCAGCTTGCATATTGCTAACACCTCATGTCACTCTCCTCCTAGTTTGTCTATTCTGGGCTACTGTAGAAACATGGCTGTGCAACATAGCAGCTTCCACGGAGTAAAACATGCACCCTCTTTAGATATAAATGGCTCATTCTAAGGGTATGAAAACACAATGATTCTTATTTTCAGGTGTTTATATACTATGAAAACATACTGTAGGAGCCATTTATTTGATTTCTGTTCTTATATGTATAACTCCTCCAAACACTAGGGGGGTGTAGTGGATAGTCCTAATGCTTGAAGAGATTTAAGGTAATGGCATCAGACGCAGGTGTTGGTAATTGGAAGGAGGCAATCAGTTTTTGACTGTGCTCAGTGAACGTTGTGGCTGTATTTAGTTTTAGTTTAAGGCAGTACCAAGCTCCATTATTAATGGCCTAGAAATCTCAGAGTTTTCTGGCAAGCACTTCTATGAACTCCCTGATGTGTTTACCCAGAAAGAGATGCCTGTATCCACAGACAACATTATCAGTTGTCTAAGTGGCCTTACCTCAGCAGTATTCAGATCCCTCATATAAGAGCTGATATTGACCTGTTAATTGGCACCAATGCCTCCAAGTTGATGGAACCATGGGAGGTAATTATCAGTCATGGAGATGGACCATATGCTGTCAAAGCCCTACTGGGGTGGGTGATTAATGGTCCATTACAAGGAAACAATGACAGGCGAAGTGAAAGTGGTTGTCCTACAGTAACTGCCAATCGAACTGTTGTTGACCAGATTGAGGAGTTATTGGTCAACCAATACAACCATGATTTCAATGAAATAACCTCTGAAGACCAAGAAGAGATGTCAAGAGAGGAAAGGAAATTTGTTGAAATTGTGGAAAACTCTGTTCAGCTTAAAGAAGGGCACTATACCTTTCAAGAAAGGAAATGTCACCATGCCAAACAACCTATGTGTATCCAAGGAACGTATTTGTAGAATGAGAAAGAAATTCCAGAGGGATGCAAGTTTCCATAGGTATGGTATATACCTCACCATGGAGTGTACCATCCAAGGAAAGGTACATTACGAGTTGTGTTTGACTGTGGAGCAGAATTCAAAGGTGTCTCTCTCAACAGTCAACTTCTCCAGGGCCCAAATCTGACCAGCTCACTGGTTGGAGTCTTGATGCGGTTTAGACAGGAACCTGTGGCTATAATGGCAGACATACAAGCCATGTTCCACCAAGTCCAGGTGGCAGATGAACATGTGGACTTCTTAAGATTTTTAAAACAAAATCCCGAAGGTTTTGCAGGGATTGCAAGTGCTCAGATGCATCTCTTTTCTGATGAGTGTGAAACTGGATACGGTACTGTTATGTACCTCAGAATGCAGAATACTGAGAAAATGGTTCATGTTGCTTTCTTGTTTGGTAAAGCAAGAGTGGCTCCCCTGAAGCCCATTACGATACCTCGTCTGGAACTCACGGCTGCAGTTGCTAAAAATCTCTGCATTAACATCCAGCAAATCAGAAGTAAAAAAAGATCAGCACCATCTACCAGCTGGATCCAATCCTAGAAGAACGTTTGCTGAGAGTTGGGGGATGACTGAATAAAGCAGCCATGCCTGAGGATTTAAAGCACCCCCTCATCTTATCTAAAGACCAACACATCTCAAACCTCATTCTCCGCCATTTTCATGAACAGCTTGGCCATGAAGGCAGAAATCATGTACTTTCCACTGTAAGAAAAACAATACTGGATCACAAACGCTAATTCTGCACTAAGGAAAATCATATCAAGACGCAGTTTCTGCAGGCGCTACAGAGTAAAGACTGATGAACAAAAAATGGCAGACCTGCCCGGAGAGAGAATTGTCCCTGATCTCCCTCCATTCACTGATGTCGGTGTGGATTATTTTGGTCCAGTTGATATCAAAAGAGGACACAACATTGTGAAACGTTATGGAGTAATCTTCACTTACATGGCAAGTCAGGCTGTTCACCTGGAAATGGCTTACATGGAACATGGAAAAAACGCAGTGTGATGATGATAAGGAACTGGTGAGCCTGGACCTTGTTTTTCCGAGTACACGTCTGATTAGTAGACTTGTAGTCAAGACCGCCTAAACCGAGACCAAGACACTACCAAGACCAGAGAGTATCAAGACGAAGACAAGACCAAGACCAAGACTAAGACAGACCAAGTCAAGACCAAGACTAGTTCAGCTCAAGACCGAGACAAAAAAAAAAACACCTAGTTTTTCTGCCATCTTGCATGAGTTGTAGAACATAAGCACCATACTGGGTTCAGCTGCTTAGTATAAATATGAGATTGTATTCAACTACAGGCACAATAATACAGAGACAGTGCATGTCTTGTGTGTGAACTCACTATAAATGTTTTCATCAACTGGCTGAGATCAAATATGTGTGACAACTGCATGACGCTATTTCTACACTATTTGAGGATTGACTCTTGAGTGCTGTTAAGGACTGACATGACTATTAACTAGTCCCAAAGTCATCTAACAAAATAACAAGCCTCCAACACCATCCTGCACCTCAAAAACAGTCTAATGAATGGTAAATATGTTACTGATTTAAATTGTACTTAATTTGTAGATGAAACGTGAATTTTAAATATTAAAGATACAATTATCAACTTGAAATTGCATTATTTACCATTATAGTAGCCAAATCACACTGTATAATATCAGCATCACTGAAATGGCATAGGCCTAATGCTTTATCAATCACAACGATATGCAAATATTATTCAAAGGCCAATGATGCCATATATTTATTCAAACAAGGCCATTATAAGCACAATACTGTAATTAAATACATAGACACACACACAGGTGCACCAAAAAATGCATTAAATCAAATACAACATATAAATACAAATACAAAACTGTACTTCAAATTGTACAAATCCCTTCGAGACCGCTCGGCCAGTCCGAGGCATTGCGAGACCGAGAGAACCAAGACCGAGACAAGACCGAGACCAAAGACTGTCGAGGTTGTGACAAGACCAAGACCACAAAAAAGTGGTCTTGAGACCAAGAACGGTCTTGAGAACTACAAGTCTACTGATTAGCAGCCCAATTAGCAGCCTGTAGTGGCTAAATTATAGGACCTAGTCACTGACTATATAAGAACATTGAGCCCGTCTGTATTACTTCAGTTTATTGAAATGTTAATGCCTTCTGGAAAAGCACATGATTTCCTCTGTTAATAACTGTAATAGGTAATCAGCAGTCACATGACACTGAAGCAGGCTATAATGTTACCAAGTGTCTGGAGGAATAAACACAAAATAACACTTTCCAACCCACCCAGTTTCAATCTATGTGAATTATTAGTGATGTCTTGTTCTACATGTGTAAACACACAAGAGATCAGAGCTGGACAATTAATTGCAATATTATGGAAATCACAATACAGTCAACTGCAACATCCACATCGCAGAAGATGGAAGTTTTTGATACAGGTAAAATATGTGACAAAATACACACCACGGCCTGAAAATCTTTTTCTCCAGATGTAAGAAAACATGTTTGTTTGTTAGACTCCAGCAAATGTCACATCATCATGATTTTTTTTAAGTGAAAATGAAAATTGTGATTCAAAAATATTTCCCATTAATCGTAACATATCACAATGTCAGTCAAATATCAGCATGCAGCTCTAAAGTCTTACACAGCAGTCAATGTATGTTGAAACAGCAAAATTAAGGCAGTGTAACTTCTTTCACTGACCCAAGCAGGTTGAAGTCTAATAAGTAAGGTACCATCATTAGTCTGGATGCTGTTTTACTGTTTTCACCTTTAACAAATATGGACATGGGCCTGTTAGAAGCACCCTATGTCTCCTTGAATGTGTTTTTAAGGATATTATAAGCAGGCATTTCTGTGCTTCTGTATCAACTCAACTCTTGTACCAACAGCTTTCCTACTTCTTTGAAAGCATTTGATTAATTTATTCTCTTTAGTAATATGTCTATCAAAGTTATACTGTAAGAATTATCTGCATGGCCACTGACACAGATCATTAACAGTAAAGTCAGCACTTCACATCAATATAATAATATAAACTAGTTATATATAAAGTTATGTTTTGGGGCTTTTGCCTTAATTACATAGAACAGTTGAAGAGCAGACAGGAAGTGGGGTGAAGACAGAGGGGATGACATGCAGCAAAGGGCCACAGGCAGGAGTTGAACTAACAGCCTCCATATATGGAGCGGACGCTCCACCAACTGAGCTACAGCACCTCCCCAGTTATATTAATAATATTGATAGCTAATATGGATATTTTATTCTGATCTTAGTTTATTTTTACCACATGTGCAAAGTAAAAAAGATTAGCTAACCTATTTGATTTCCATGACAGGCTACAAGTTAATATTTAATGTTATTTAAAAACAGTTTGTTGCCATTACTAACAGCAATATGCTTTCCTTTAATTTTAGTCGTTAATGTGTCTCTAGATTAGTTGCTTGGTAGCAAAGAGACACAAATCACACAAAGCCTCTAATGATTCTCCCTCATGAGATTCTGAGTGTTTATTCTGGTGAATATTTCAACACCTATATGAGCTTTTTATGCATTAATATCAAAGTCTAGTCGAGTCTTGTGTTATCTGCTGGCAGCACAGGAGATAAAAACATTAATTTAAATGAATGAAAACTAAAACTAAGATATTTATAATTTTACACAGTTTCATTTGTGTATCATTCAGGTTGCATTTTGAATTTAATCTGTAAAAATCTGGTGGTCGCACTTTTACAGGAAACTAATAAAACTTAACAAGCTTTAATTTGAATCAAATTAGACAAAAACTAGAAATAAAATGTTCTTTATTAGACAGTAAAAAACACAGTGGTGCCCTAATGACAGCAAACAATCTGTACTTTATATCAAAATAGACAAAAACTTGAAATAACATATTTTATTAGACAGTAATCAAAGACAGCTTTACCTTCATCAGACATAACAAGCTAGAATCTGAATAGACACAAGTAATACTTTTATTAATTATTGTAAAGACCTTTTAGAGGGATATAAGAGACACATTACAACAGAAACATCCTGTTAACTGAAGAGTATTTTCATATGTTAGACTCTTATTAGACCTTATTAGGAGGCAATTAGTGTCAAATAGAATAAATTATTTCTAGTTTTTGTCAAATGTGCGACTTATTTAGCTAATGCAATATATAACGTTAATTGTCTGAGTTTTTACCTTCAGCAGATGTGTCGGAGAAAAGCAGCAGCATGACGACGAGAGTCAGCTGTAAAGTTCTACTGTAGCTGAGTTCTAAATCCATTTGAACGTGTAGAAACAAACCAGGAGAGCACAGACAGAGAACTGATGCAGGAAAGCTGCTGTTCAGTAGATACGATCTTCTTTCAACCCAGACAACAGCCACACACCACATGCCACGTACACGCCCACTTCCCATCCTGTCTGCAATGCAAAAGCCTGTCAGGTGTGTCAAACTGTTCATCATAAGTTGGTTAATGATGTCACAAAATAAATGACTTGTGTGCCGATTGTATCTAAAACTGAATCATATATGATGGTGGAACTTAAGTGTTTACTGTAAAAATATATGACCCTTCTCTCAAACATCTTCTTTTTGAATGGAGTTTGGCTCAATAACAAAAATAGCAAAATAAATGTCTTAACGATATAAAAAGCGACAGGTGTGTGTAATATATTACCTTAAGATTCAGTAAAGGTATGTCAGGTGAAAGGTTGATGCCGATTGATGATCGGCAAAGATTGTTCACCTGACTGACCTCCTAATAGCGAAAAACAATTAGGTTTTCTTCTTTTATGCTTTTAAGACAATCTCTAAAAGCTGGTTCAATCTGGGACAGGCCACAAGTCAAATTAGAGTGGTGCAAGGGATTTTTTATTATTATTATCACGGTTTCAGTTGGCTATTTATTCAGCTGTCATAGCAGATGTTCACCTTCAATAAACTATAAGAGCCTCGTCCTGAATGTCCCAGAATCAACTGTAATAATTTGCCAAAGTGCACAAACAGAAACGCAGTTTCTTTTTCTTTTGCCAAAACTTGATTTTCAGACACTAAAAGGTTTTGCCTCAAATCAGCTCCATTTCACTGATGTGAGACCACATGTGCGAGATTAGGCCTATAGTTTATACAAGGAAACAAAAAAATCTTTGGGAATAAATATCTCAGCCTGGTAGGATGAAATTTTATTGTGAGGGAAATTGGTAAAAGACGATCACTTTACACTTACCTATTTGATATTTGCTTATTCCAGTGCTCATTTGCTGTTTTCTCCGTTTTCATTCCATTATGCCTCATAGTGTGTGCGCTGATGGAGAAGATTCAATATTAAAAGCGAAACAGCGTGTCAAAATTAAAACATTCACGGAGCTGCCGTGGTGTGCTCAGACGGTGTCTGGGAAAGTTTACTGTATGGCCAAGATTAGACGATCTAAGCAGCATATTACAGTAGATAAAAACCGGGAGCAGCAAAAATAGCTTTCAGTTAAAGTGTCAGAGCCTGTTGAGAGAAGTGTTCCCACGGGGGTTTCCATGTCACACTCACAGCAATAAAGTATGAGTCGACAGTCTTCTCAGGCTGTGGATTTCCCCTGGTTTCTGGTCGTGGGAATGAAATAACATTAATGTTGTAAGCAGGCTCACCCGTGTTGTGGATGGTACCGTTTGTTCCGTCCAGTTTTAGGTAAGGAGGAAGTCAATCCAATCACGCTGTGCAAGATGTGCAGAGTAGCGTCTTTGTCTCGTGCTGAATTTTTTCAAACATCCCACTGAGAAAGCAGCACAGAGGAAACTTTAACGCGGTACGACGTCGCCAAATCGGGTGGGTGAGACTGAACATCCGGTAAAGCGGCAGACCCAAGTTTCAGTGTGTTTACAACATAGACTGTATATAGAAGTGGACGGAGCTTCCGGTGTTGTGCCAAGGTACCTACCCCCGATAGGATAACTATCCCCTTCCGCGGGAGCGCGCCTGCACTCAGTAATGACGGACCTACGTTACTATCTTCGATGCTATATGAAATATAGCAACATATGGATTGGATGATTTATCATGTGAGTATCGTTGTTGAACAAACGAGATTTTACAAAGTTATGTATGGCTCGTGCATCAAAATAAACGTTTTTATTCTTCTGTACTTGCCGATGTTTATTGCACGAATGCAATCATGTTTTCCTCGTAAACGAAAC
>JAJHUR010085794.1:0-11919 GCA_027495735.1 Lutjanus campechanus | reverse complement strand
AAATGCGTAGGAAAAAGGAAATGTAGATTTGTTGTGGTTGGGATTTGGACTATAGATTATATACCTCCCCCTTATTTTAAACAGGTGAGTCCATATTCAACTTTGTAGTAGCCTCTGTGTTTTAGTGTGGGAGCAGTACCAATCCCTTAGATTGTATCTCTGTCTGGTGATCTTGTTGGAGCAAGGATGGAGCAAGGCTTTGTAAAGCCTTGGGAAAATACATACCTGATAGATTTGCTACAGTATAGTTTGATCTAATATGAATAAAATCCCAAAACAAGTCTTCTTCCAAGAAAAGTCATGGTTTTAAAAACATTAAAGCCAATAATAAACAATTAACGAATCACAGCCCTATCGTTATAAAATTACATTTTCAATTTACTGCAGTTTGAATAGGCTTTTTTAAATTAAATTTATATGGCCATGCCTTAAAAACTGCCTCATCACATGGGTCATAATAAAACCAGCCTAAATTAGATGAGAGCTGCAACTAATGATTATTTTTATCATCAATTAATCAGTTGATTATTTTCTGGATTAATCAATTAGTTGTTTGGTCTATGTAATGTCAGGAAAAGGTGAAAAATCTTGACTGTGTCCCAAAGCCCAAAATTATGTCCTGTAATGTCTCATTTTGCCTACAACCCAAAGGTATTCAGTTTACTGCCATTAAGGAGTAAAGAAACCACAAGACAATTACATTCAAGAGGCTGGAATCAGAGAATTTTCTTCCTTAAAAAAATTCCACAAACCAATGAAATGACTATCAAAATACTGATTAATTTAACAATCACTTCATAATCCATTAATCAATCATTGGAGCTGTAAATAAGATGACGTAAACTGAGAGGCCACTTCATTTGAATGTTCTACAGGTGAGTCCATATTCAACTCTGTAGTAGCCTCTGTGTCGCAGTGTGGTAGCAGCACCAACACACTGGATGCACACTTGTATCTCTGTCTTGAGGTCTTGTTGAAGGCTTGGCATGGGGAAAATGCATACCAGATAGTTTTGCTACAGTATGATAATAATAAGTAATAATATAATATGAATAAAAGGCACACACAAGTCTTCCATGGAAAAAAAAAAAAAGGTTTTAACAACATCAAAACAAATCATGAATCATTAAGTAGCCATAGTCCGATTATTAAAGTCATATCAAATTAAAATTTCAATTTACCACAGTTTGATTGGGCTTTTTTATGTTTTGGTCCTGTTAAATTTATGAGGCAAAGCTTTAAAAACTGCATCATAACTTGGGGTCATAATCAAGCCAATTACATTAGGTGAAGTAAATTAAGAAACCTTGATTTGAATGTTCTGCAGTTCACAAACATTTGAGAGTGGAGTAAAAGCGTGAGTAGGACCCCTGGGAGTCATTGTTGGGGCCCTGCTACACACAGCTTAGACCAGCTCTGCACTCTGATTGGGAAACTTGTAAGACACACACACACACACACACACACACACACACACACACACACACACACACACCTCAGAGTGTAGTGATGTAGTTGTACTCACACTGGTAGTAGATGTTGGGATTGTGCCACATCACTCTAATATAGAGCAAAGCTGCAACGATTAGTTGATTAATCAATTAGTTGACAGCTATTAAATTAACCACCTTCCATTCTGATAATCAGTTAATCATTTAGAGTTTGTTTTTTTTTGTTTTTTTTTTGGGAAAAAAAAGAAAAGTCCAAATTCTCTGATATCAGCTTCTCAAATGTGAATATTTTCTTTTGTCCTTCATGACATTAAACTGGATATTTTTGGGTTGTAGATAAAACAAGACATTTGAAGACATCATCTTGGGTTTTGGGAAACAGTGACATTTTCACCATTTTCTGACATTTTATGGATCAAACAACCAAACAGTTAATTGAGAAAATGATCAAGGAGCTTAAACAATAATGACAATTGTTAGTTACCACCCTAATATAGAGTATTGGTGTTGTAAATGAATGGTAATTTTTTCAGTAATAAATAAAAGTGTATAAAAGAGTTGTGAAGAAACTGAAACATTAAAACAAACCAAAAAGTATTTAACACCATTGTGTTAAAAAAAAAGTCTAATTCTGCTACCAAAGAAGTGCAACCACACCATTGTGATCTAAGTGAATGTTTTAAAGATTGATTATAAATTTCAGTGATATTTACAGTCTGTATAAGTCAAACTTTTCCAAGAACATGCTGCAGACATCCAGACCCTTAAGAAACTATTATATGTGTGTGTGTTTGTGTGTGTGTGTGTGTGTGTGTGTGTGTGTGTGTGTGTGCGCGCGCGGGGGGGTGGGGGGTTGCATATAACAGAGCTCACAAGTGCCACCATTGGCCGCAGCAGAATGCATGACCTCAGATATTAGAGGTTAAATCCGAGGGAATCTAGGGGCCCTCTGTCCTCCATCGCAAGTGTTTCGTGAAGGCATCAAATGAGAAGTCTGAAGTTGTTAGGTCCCGCCGAGGTTAACCTTTGTAGAACAAGGCTGCATTCTCCCAGTTGTCTTTGTCGTGCTGATGAGCTCTGAGAAGCAGCCTCAGCATTAGTTCTCTGCATGATAAGAGGGGAAACAACCCTCCCTTTGTGATCACAAATGAAAAATCTGTTGCTTGTCTTTCCGCCTTTGTTGTTGTTTCATTGTGAACTGAACGCACAGCTATCCTCCAAAGGACAGACTGCTGAAAGAAAGATGACATGTAAGTTGCAGTTGGACCTTGTTATATTCCATAAACGATTGTTGTGTTTGAACTAATGTTGGCAGCGTTCGGGGGCAGAACGATGACAGAAAGGAAACAATGAAATGCCTCTGTCCCTCTGGAGTTTTCCAGGGGGATATTGTGTATTTCAAGTAATAATTGTTGTGAGAACTGTACGGTCATCTAGGGAGCCAATGGTTGCATTTCAGGGAAATGGATACTGTAGATGGTGAAGAGTGCGTTCTCCATGATCTTGTGTGAGTCAGCGTGAAGAGCATGACAAGAGAAATCTTATTTGTTGAATGTGGATGATAAAAATCAAAGCAGCATTTGCCTGCTTTGGTCTACAGAAAACCTTTAGATTAAATTAATATCTATGTCAGTGAAGTAAAAACTATATTTGATATTTACATGTAAATGATACATCAGTTTTTCATGTTAATTTGCACCGTCAGTGATCCTTTCGTATCTTAACAGCAATGAGTGCAACAAAAGCAGAGGTGAAATTTCTAGCCTGGAGCATTATGTTTAGTTGAAGCTGCAGTCTGTCATCTTGTGATTTATCACACGTAGAACTAATGGGTAGCTGTCACAATTACACCACTTTATTGGACATGAAAGCCGGGCACTGCACCCCCCCCTCCCCCTTCTCTCTCTCTGTTACACACACAGACACACACAGTCACACACACAACCCCCTCATTTTTTCAAATGTTGACAGGACAGCTCCAGACTTTGTGCGATAAGTTCAGGACACTGCAGAAATCAAAAGCATGTGGTGTCAGCAAGTGACCAACTGATTGTCACAAAGCAGATGTGTGATTAGTCAAAATCTTCTTCCTTAGTGCAGTTGCTTCTTGCTTCTTCATAGCCTCTGCATATAAATTTACAGCAACCTAAGATTTATACTTGCAGCATTATAAATCTCTATTTCATGCTTTATATGCTGCATCATTACAATTGGACAAGCTGAGAATTGAAGTGATTTTTGGGACCATTGTTGACCTGACCTGCATTTAAAAATAGAATTCAATTGTTTGTTTTAGCGGTATGTGTGTCTTGTGTGCTTTAGCATATTCAGAAAGCTTCATGGGTTCCTTGTGAGATGGTGAATTCAAAAATACTTAAAGTGACAGGCACCTACATTTTTGTAAAGCCTTGAGAAAACTATAATGCTGAGCATTTTTCTGTCAATTGTGTGTTAGCTCCCCTGCTAAAGACTACTGTAAACGACTTCTATGCATTGGTAGCCATATCATTCATTGATGAGGCAAAGAGAAATCAACATTCCTTGATAAAAGAAACAGTTCAGTTTTGTCTCATATAATAGGATTTGCTTATACATTATGTAAAAAATTCTGAAGGGAACAAAGCTTTTGATCTCACATCTAGGTGTACTGAAACCCTAAACAAACCCAAGACTGGATATTTTTTTGCATTTTCATGAAGGATAAGCCACCTTTAAAAATAGCATTAAACATTATATATATGGATGGGTATGTTAGATGTGTCTTCACATTCTCTGTTATCCTGGAGCATTGCAGTGTTCACTTGCTCCTCTAAATCTATCAGATTCATTTTTCAAATAACTCAAATCTCATATCTGTTTGGTGCTCTGTAAGTCAGAATCACTCAAACAAAGTACTTTAGGAGTGAGGTTGGGGTTGAAATTATTCACTCGAGCTCCCAGACACAGGATAGTGTTTCTCCTCCTGGGCACACGGCAACAGACTCCCCTTTGTGTCCGACATTTCATAGTACGCATGTAGCAATTTTTAAGATGACTCTCCTTGCTGCAGAAGCTAATGACAATCTGCAGGTGTGGTACTCATTATCCTTACGTACGCTACTTTGATATATTCTTGTCTACAGTGCAGAGTATTATCCTGTTCATTTTTTCCCCTTAAAGTGTGCTATCCTCCCCATATAATTTCAGATCATTTTAGAATATTTCTCAGAGCAAAAACATCATCCTCAGAGTAGACTGTGGGACAGTGATAGCAGTGAGAGCCCATCAGCTCTTCATGTGTGTTACACAGGAGAACCAATTTTGTACTTTTTGGAAGTAAAATTTCTCATCAGTTGCCAGACCTGCTTTTTTAAATTTTGTCTGAGGGACTCAAAAAGATGTTTTTTCTCATAACACCTTCAAACTATATTTTCAAACAATCAATTCACTTGTTAAGGATGAAAAATGGGTGGTTGTTAAAGAAATGTAGCTTCTTCTTGGCTACAGCTATTGCTTTTCCAGTGGCTAACTGTAGGTCCATTGCCTGCTTCTGTAGGTGACATAAAGATTGCAAATTCATGATATAACACTTAGTGTGGGAATTGTCAAAATTATTACAACGAGGTTGGTAAAATAATGGCAAAAATACATTCCCCCAGATGTATGAAGAAAAGAAGAAACCTTGGGCAAACAGAGCAGACAGGAGCTTTGCATGTTTTGCATTTTGATGGGGGACAAGCCATATCAAAAATAGGATTAATTCCTGTCCTTTTAGGTGGATATGTTAGATGTTTCCACATGTAAATTCTCATAGGCAGACACAAGTAGTTCCAAAAAAGGCAAATTAGTTTGAACACATGGGCCTGAATTTCTGATGCAAGTGGAAGGAGGGGCAATTGTAAAAATGAAAATTGAACAGCAGTTAAAGAAGCTGTACATACTCTTAATAGGGTTGTTGCTCTGCAGCCTTAGAATCATCCCAGAATTAAATCAAGTCCCCTCTCCACAAACTTAAAAAAATCCATCATTGAAATTCACACAACTTGCAGTTTCAACAGAGGTGCAAAAATACAAACACACAGTGCATCGCCTGGTGTTCAGCAAGACCTTTACATTTGAGCAGCCAAAACAAGCCCTGTGGTCTGATGAGTTGTTTTTGAGGTAGAAAGCATAACGGTGCCTTCTACTGACACTGTCTCGCTCCCACTTTTAAACATGGTTCTGGACCAGTAATGGGATGGGCAGCAATCTCGGGAGGGTCATTAGATCTGATGGTTGCCTTGCACGGTTGTTAACAGCCAAATAATATGAGGCCATTTCACAGGACCAGGTGCACTTAGTGGTGCCAACACTGTTCTCTTATATTCTCAGATTAAAATGCTGCAGCCAAGCACATTCAGGAGTGTCTCTGAACACTATGATGTAGTTGAATAGATTTCATTACAGAAGTATTTCTAATTAAAAAATGTCAAACTTGACAAATGGTAGCAGTATTGTCAGTATCCTTTTCATTTACTGCCTGTAGCACAACACAAAATGTGGTTGCACTCCCAAAATAGTGTCCATACTACACAAATGCACGCTTTATTTCTAACCATCGAAGTTGCTATTTGCACAGGAAGATAGCTGCTAGAACAGCAATAAGGTACAGTAAATAAGTTTTTTATATATCATGTCACCATTCTGTTGTTAACTTGACAGTATCCAGTGCTAGCCTGTTGCTGTGATGGTATGATTATCCCAATTAGCCTACATTACACAGTGTGCTTGGTCTAATCTGTGTCGTTGCTTTCATAATGTTGTCTCTGTGCATCACTAAAAAGGCATCACAGGAAAGAGAACAGATTCACTTGTAGTTTACATGCAGTACTGAGACATAAATCAAATGTTGATAAGGGTAGCGAGATCATAATCGCAGTAGTGTGACTAATGAAAACATTTTTTCGTGTTTGGCAGATTTTGTTCAGATGTGCGAGTAAAGTGGTTGAAATAAAATGGAGACCTGTGGCAGCAAGTCAAGTTAACAGAGTCAAAAACGAAAAAAAAAATTGCTTCAAAAATTAAATGTCAAAGTAAGCGTCATCAAACAATTTGCTCTAATAGAGCAGATTTGGCATTGCTGGCCTTAAAAACCTTTATGTTTGATTGCCCATCATGCACTAAAAACTGTCCACTGATGGAGAGAAATTGGGGCTGACCATTTCAAACTGCTCCTAACAACTGCTCACAGAGTGACTCTGCCCAACTGTCGGGTCAATGTGTTTTACACCACTAGAGTTAAATGCACTGCAGCAAATTGCCCCACTCGTTGTTGTGTGTCTACCGTGGACTGCTGCAGCTACGGACAGCAGATGAAAAAGCTTGTAATTTGACGACTGAACTTCAACTCATGTTGAACTTGAAGAAGTGACAGGAATAATAAGATGTCCTTACAGTGTTTGAAGGTCACATTATGAGGGTGATTTGGCTGACAGGCATCACATTCCTTGCAGCTATCAGACTAACAAAGTGGCATCGTATATTTTCTGCATCTTCGAATCCTCCCATCAGAACAGTCTCCCCAGTGGCATTTCATCATGACCAGGATAATCTTATGCAAGATAGTGAAACGGCAGTTAATTTGCAGGTAATTAAACCCTAGTGATTTACAGTTGGAAAAGCAACATATACAGTACAGTAAGGCTCAAGTCAGTATGGCTGTGTAATGTTTTCAATAATAATATGACTGCAATACTTTGAGTACCTTTCATTTTTTACAGTTAAATTAATGTGTGGAAATGTAAGGCTATGTACAGTGTATATATTTTATATCTCAAACAGTATAATGATTTTTTGGTGAGTGATGGCAGCTCATAAAAGTTGATATCTACAGATCTTTCACTTGTACTAAGTTGTGAATGTGGCATTTTCTCTATTACAGCAGTGTCTATAGTTTTTAGCAGTACTGTGCACCGTCAGTGCATGAGCGTGGGATGAACATAGAGCTGCAACGATTAGTCGATTAATTGATAAGTCAATCAAAAGTGGCCAACATTTGCTGGTTCCAGTTTCTTAAATGTAAGGATTTGCTCCTTTTCTTTGGCATTTATGATAATAAATGAAGAGAGAGTTTTAGGCTGTTGGTTGGACAAAAAAAAAAAAAAATTGAAGACATCACTTTGGGCTTTGTAATGAGAATTTTCCACCATTTTTTCACACTTAATAGACTAAACAATTAACTGATAAATCCTGCAAATAATCTGCAGATTAATTGACAATGAAAATCATCATTAGTTGCAACATTAGACAAACATGGCTGATATCTGGTCAGTGCTTAACAATGAAGTTTCAGCAGTGTGTAGTGCGTGAAATCTGATCTTTTGTTTTTCTAATGTAGTAAGTAGTGCCAATAAAATCAAGTTGTTAGCTTGATTACTTTGTGTAGTTTTTGTCATAGGCATAGCGGTGTTTAACACAAGAAACTGTTTTATATCATGGTTATTTTAAATCTTTGATATATGCTGTAATTTAACTGCCCCCATTGAACTTGTAATTCATTTACCGGTTGTGACAGTGGCTGCAATAGGTTGACAAACACCGTGCAATTTTAACACAATCATAATATATTAATGACCATCGATGTATTTGGTTCTTTGCTTTGCAAGTGAAATGGTTGTATACCAGAGAACAAGGCTTTCAGCTAGTCAAGACATCATGAAAATGTTCATGTGTTGTTTAATGCAAGCATGACTGAGGCAGGCCAACTGGCGTTTTTACTTACCGACCATTTGGAAGGTTTAACTTCACAGTGCTTGACTTCAGTGCAAAATTCCTGTCAGATCTCATGCTAATTTGTTGGTGTGAGTTTAAGCTGTGATTGCTATGACAGAGGCGTTTTTAAAGGGATACAAATTAGGGCTACATTAAAGGGAAGGTGCAGGACATTTAGAGGCTTATCGTACTACTCACTGATTAAGCCCCCTAAGACATTAAAACATTTCCAGATCAGAGCTGTTTTTGAGTTGGTTGGCACCAGCTTCCTGTCAGCATCTGTTAGTACCTTGTCTTCCAAATGGCACACAAGTAATTTTATATGCCTCTAAAACTGCAGTGAAAGTTATTAAGTAATAGAACAATTTCAGAGGATATAGTATATGTATTTAGCTATGATTAAAGAGATGATTTTTGGGTAGCTCATTTCTCTTTCTTCCCCTCTTACCCAGTTAGACGATCACACAGATGACTTTTTTTTATGTCACCTGGATGTGTAGCTTGAAGGTATGTTAATTCAGCTCATGGATGTCTATAAGATAAAGTAGCAGCTACTCCCGAAGGTAAGAAAATACACCTTCTCCCACACTGGAGGTTTAGTGCCTGCTGCTACCTGAACCCTTACATTTTTAAGGAATTGACATAAGAAGGGTATCTACAAGTTTTACAAGCTTAGTTAGAAAGGAAAGCCAGTATCACAAAAGTATGTGCTAACCTTGACATTATGGGACGGTATAGTCTGCCTGTTGTCATGAGGATGGCTCTGGAAACGTTTATTTTGGCAAAAGAGTAATCAAATAATTTTGTGGTTTGTGTTCTGTGTGTTTCATTAATCCAAGCAATCAGATAGTGTCTCATGAAGGAAACTGGTGTGACATACACATGGACATAATCAAAGGGGGATTCCTTTGATTATGTCCATGTGCATGTCACTTCACCTTAAAGGACAGCTTTGCAAGTGCTTATGTTTGACAAGAGACAAGTGACTTGAGAAGATTCTTTCTGTTTTTAAATGTCCTGGGCCAAACTTTTGACTGAAAACTGGCTCAAACTTGCTGGCTGTACTCTGAGACACCACAGTGCTGCCAACAGAGCCTGTTTTTTCCGTTCAGCCAGACACCAGAGTGACATCCATGACATGGCGTCATGAAGGTGCGTCTTGTTTATTTTGTTTAGTAACAAGAATTTTCAATCTCAGTTCTTTTAAAATCCCCTTTTCAAGTATTTTAAAAATGACTTCACCTCCCATAATTGTGCAAGTTATTAAATCAAATGGGAGTAAAAGTCTCTTCTTTGTTCTCGCAGAAAACTGTCATATTTTTTAGACCTGCTGCACATCTGCATAGTGAGGTTTTCAGGGAAAGGGGGGAGCTAAAAAGGAGTTGTCAATATATTTTGCAAGTGTTAGGCAGCAAAGTGGAGTGATAGCTCTCAAGGGGGCTGACCTTAAGCTGTTATTCTATAAATATTAATAAAGCCCACTAGCCTGCCTGGAAGGAAGGTAACAGTTTGCTCATGTCACAGACTGGGCTTCAGTGTGACAAGTTGTGAAAAGAGTGATGAGATGACAAAGAGGCAGTAAGATGACATTTAGTGACAGGCTTCATTTTTCAAATATGAAATGCCATCACTGAAAACGGAAGCTGAGTCTGCTGACCTCTCCTTCACAAAATTGTGACCCACCGCGTAACACTTCTGGTGGGTCTTAGGTTTTGTTTATTTATTTTTCAGTCACCACCATAACAAAGTATAATCTCATAAATTAGAAGAAGCGGCTAAAACGGATTGATTGACTGATCACAATCAGATCGGATTGACTGTGAACAATGACTGACAGTAATCAACCACTGAGTCCTCCACCATTGTAACATTGTGATTTAAAACCCTTCTCTATTTGAGGTAGAGGTTGAAGTTCAATTTTTGACATGTTGGAGGGGAACTAAAAAGAAGCTTCTGCTGCTGGTCATTGTGCTAACGTTACCTCTCCATGTCCCATTCATTGTTTTCTTATTAAACCTGCCCAGTTAGGCGATTCCAAGATGTTTGGTTACATCGGTGTAGGGATGAAACAATAATTGTTTTAAAAGAAACTGCCATAAAATTCCCAGTGATTAGTATTACAGTTTCATATTTTAAGTACCATAATAACCATGTTTGACCACTGTGCTTTGACATACTGTCCAGCATCAACCAAAGTTGGCAACAGTCGTTGCTGGATGTAAATATAATTATTGAGTGTGGTCTAGACCTACTCTATATGTAAAGTGTCTTGAGACAACTTTGTTGTGAATTGGCGCTATATAAATAAAATTTGACTTGACTTGGAACAGTCTCCCACAAGCACACACAGCCTACAGCATGGATCACAACGGACATGATGCCTTATCACATTGTTGAGGTTTTCAATGTAAAACTTGGTGAAATGATTTCAGTGAGTATATCAGTACTTTTTGAAAATTTCCAGCACATTTTAACAATACCGTGATAATCATGATAACTGTGATCATTTTAGTCACTATGATCGTGATATGAAATTTTCATACTGTTTCATCTCTACATTGGTGGCAGCTGTGTTTCTTTACTGCAGGCCGCTGTAAATGTGTCCCTTTCAGTTGTGCCGTTATTTTTTGTACCATTGCTTTTTTAACTTAGCTTTCTAAATATAGCTAGCCAGCTTACTTTGTTTCAAGCTTCAAAGGCTAAACACAACTAAGGTACGGACATGTGGTGCGGTGACAAAGACCCTTTTTAAACTCGGCACGGGGATGTATGTCGGACACTCGCCCAGCCAGGATGTGAGACTTAATCTGCCTGCTCCTTTCACTGCTGATGGGAGCAAGAGTTTTCTCAGCTGAGAAAATCATCGCCCAACCCTTTTTGGAGACCGATCTAAAGAAATGTAAGATTACACAAGATAGTTATGTTGGTTACTTGATACTTTCATGTAGTTCTGGAACTAATGGAACCAGCAGTGCAGGCAGGGATAGGAGGTTTTGGCTGCTGCTGACATTACTCTGCCAAGATGCACTTGTTGCATGCACGACTAAGCAGCAACACTGCTTTGGCATGCTAATACATGTAGAGTGTTTGCTTTGTTTGTATTTCTTTCATGATCCATAGTACATGCAGATACTGTTTCTGAGGACAACAAATTGATAGCTATCTATTTATATGTGTTGATAGTTGTGAAAATGTTCAACTGCTGTAAGCAGAAGATTTCCTGTTCGGTCGCCCATTCTGGCATTACATCTAGCTTGCCAAAATGTCAGTAAGCAAGAAACATTGGGGACAGATTTAGAGGCACAGGTCTGTAGCCAAGAATAGAAAAAATGTTCAGATATTAGGATATCATTGCACAGTGCCTCGAAGCTTCTAAATGCATCTTGTGAGGCCTTTTGAATAAATGGGCTGTTCTGTGTTTCTCATCTTCACTTGGCTAAGTTTCCCAGCACATGTCATTCATCTTGATGAGCTGTCCATTTTGATTGTTCTGTGCTGCTTTTGAACGTTGTTGTTGGCACTGTCTTCTCTGTGCTGTGTACCCTAGCTCTGTTTTAAAATTAGCAGCCTAGCTCACATGGTTTTGTCCAAAAAGTCCCAAACATGATTGTAAAGGAAAGTTAAGGCATTGAGGGGAACAGAAAGTGACAGACACATGAAGACTACGTACAAGATGTATGTTATATCATATTTAGTCATTGTGATTTTGATGGTGAAATGCCAGAATAATGAAATGTAT
>JAJHUR010085793.1:43486-57119 GCA_027495735.1 Lutjanus campechanus | reverse complement strand
ATGTGGACAAGAGACAGACACACACACACACACACACACACACACACACACACACACACACACACGTGCATACACACACGCGCACACACACACACACACACACACACACGCTGCTTCTACAATCCTGAAAAAAGCAGCTCTGATATAAAGATGCTTCACTCAGAAAGATATTACATTCTGCTTTACCGCCAAGAGAACAACCCACAATGCTTTGTGTTATTCAGCGTGTTTACAGTGTAATCACAGCTCCTCACCTCAGTGTCAACAGGACAGCAACCAAGGTCAGCTGAGCACTTTCACACACTCCTGTTTCTTAGCAACATTATCCAGGAGGGTGGCCTCGCTTAGAACTTCAGCAGCGTCACACAACGCCTTCAGATCACAGATACAGTAACTGAGCAATGTGTGCGTTTGTGTGTATGTGTGTGTGTGTGAGTTTAAGCACTTACCTGTGAAGTGAGGGGTCAGGATCAGAGGTGAAGTGTGCAACAACCAAGAGGAGGAGGATGGATGACATGGAAAAGAGAAAATCACAAAGCTTTCAGTGTACATGTGTTATATTTTAACTACTTAGTAGACATTTACTATCTCTTTCAGACATGTTTGTAAACACTTAACAACTTTAATCAATTTCATAGATATTCAGATGACAAGTGAAAGAAAAATCCTGAATAAAAGAGTGGAGAATAAAGGGATAATTTGGATTTTTTTTAAATTTGGGATTTTATGTGATAATTACAGGTAGTCAGTGTACCTACAGTAGATGGCAGTTGCCACGCACCAAGTTTGGGTAAACAGATAGGACCAGTGGGACGGAACAATGAATGCTGTGGACAGGGTGAACAGCAAAACTTATTTTGGCCACTTTAAAAAAGGCTTACCCAAAAAAAATTTCACCTCTTTGCTGCCAGAAACCACCATTTTATTAGCCATGTATCACTCTCCCCAAACCAACCAAACTCCACTGGAGAAATCAGTCATTTAACCTCACAGAACACAGGAGTTTCTCGTCAGCGGCTGCCTTGATCTCTTAGTTTGATTGTGCTCCTGCAGTGTGACTTTGATGAATCCAAACTATCCATTTTAAAACACCAAAGTCACTCAATAACACAAACAAACTAACAGAGTGAGACAGTGGTAGACCAATTCCCGTATTCAACAAATTTAAAATTACTTATTTTACTTACAGAGTTTGGTTGGTGTGGAGAGAGCAATATTTGGCTCATATGACAGCAGTTTCAGGTTGGAAAAGCCTGTCTGATGGCAAAGTAAAGTGGTGAAACCTCCCACAATCCTACATCAGGGATCCCACACCTGGACTGTCCCTGTTAAGGGCAAAGCATGGGTTAAAGTAAAACTTAATGTTTGCTCCGTCACTGGATGCAAACCACCTGCTCTCAAAATCCACTTATCACACCACCAAATATGATTACAGCTTATTCGCACACCTCTGTGTCCACAACAAGAAACTAACCCACAGTGGCACACGCTCATCTAAAGCATGTCACACAACTGTCACACATACTCTGTGGCCTGGTGCAGTAGCACCTCGGGGTGACAGCACAGGTGTGTACATGCTCGTGTATAATGTGTCCGTCTTTTCCAAAAGCTGAACCAGCTCGACCTCGAAACCAAACAAGAACTGTCCAACAACGGACAGCTGATTGGACCAAAGGCTAAAACTGAGTATATTTTTTTAGCCAGAGAAAGAATGTCAAATGCAAACATTTTTTAAATTCCTTAAAAAGATTCATGTCTTCCCCATGATCACATACTGATGGCAGATAAACAGATAAATAACCTGACATGACAGGGAAACCACAAACCAAAGGAAAAAGAGGAACTGAGTTTAAAAATGAAGAAGCGATGTTTTGTCATCTCAGGCCAGCGTCCAACCACTGATGAGGCTTTGGTGTTGCTAATCCTGCCTAACTCCGTTTATAAAAGACAGCAAAGATAAACAGTGGAGTCTCAAGTTAACAGATTCATGTACTGGAGACCCTGCTGGCAACACAGCAAGAGAGAGTCTATTTTGACAATTTACTTTGGCAAATAAAGCAAATTGCTCCATGAGTAACCTAACACTTCCAGCCAGGACAGCAGAGGTCTGGGGAAATTCTTGTCAAAGTGTAGGATAATATGAGCTCCCTGAGCCAAAGGCAGCACTGCCTGACTTTTAACACATAGAACATCTGGTTTGATTTCTACTCAGAGGAACAAAACTTGCATGAATACCGTAGCTGGCTACAAAGCTACTGATGCAAGATAATTGCGATGTATTGATTCAAGAAACAATCCACACAGGGTTTAATCAAGTTGCATTTCATTTAGGGCGTTTACATACTTGAAAGTCCAAACCAAGGTTCGCATTTTTGTTACGTTGTATGTATTCGATCCAGATAGTTTTGCTCTCATATTGCAATTATTCAAACACACTGAAGAACTATACATGATATATCTACATCCTGCCATCATCACCTACATGAGCTCCACTTGCAATAGAGAGGTTGAAGTCTCTCGCCTTCCAGTGTGCCCCATGGGACCTTACTTTGGAAAAAAATATGAACGGTAGTCTATGGTAATCCCATTTTAACTGCGCCACAAATTACACATATAGCTGTCAATTTAAAAGATAGTTTAATAAGTCAAAAAAGTCCCAGTTTGTCATAGGTTTGTCATAGTTTAGTTTAGTTTAGTGTAAAACCACTCTATAAACTACATCTCTCACAATATATGTCATCAACACCAACATTGCTGTCTCTTGTTCATTAGCTTACCTAAATTGTTTTATCCAGCAACTCCTGATGCCTTTATCAGCCAGGAAGCAAAAGAACAACTGAGAACTGTTGCTTGTGTGACAACATCCCAGTGCGAAAACACAAAGGTATCGTAGCTTCAGCTGCTAATGTTCATTAACGCTTTTAGAAAGAGACAGTCATGACATCACTTATGCGACCACTGGGTACTTACATATCTTCACCGTCTGATACTTTAACAGTTTGACAACAATTGGCAACTTTCTTGACTTTTAAATGACCAAATATCATGTGTTTTTCATGGCACAATTCAAACGGAATCAAAAAATGTCTCTCAACATTGATTGAAGTTAGATCCCATGGTGGTCCACCAGAGGAGGAGGGACTTTGCCTCTCTATTGGTTTGCAGACAGGTTTGAGTTGATTTTTGGTGTGTCGTCATTTCAATTAAACTCTGCACTCTCTCATCCTCGTGGATTTTTTTTTTTTTTGTGTGTGTGAAAAAACTCTGACTCAATGGACCAAATGTCAGTTATATATCTGCTCTCTTCCTCTCCCCAGGTGTGACTGTGCTCCATTTCAGTTCTGACCATAGCCTGCCAGAACTCCTTGTAATTGGCCTAGAAGTCTGAACCATTAAATGTTTGTGAAATGTGTGTGAAAAATGTTTTCACACTAGAAACAACCTGAACTATGGTTCACTTTGTTCCAGACACGAGAGCACTTCTCTTTGTTAGACCAAAGTTCTGCTGTTTGGTCTACATCATAGTCCAGAAGAGGCTTCAAACCTGTCATTTTCATTTCGATCGCATTGAAAAGTCTGAAAGTGAGAACCAAACAAGGTAAGTGTGAAGCCAGAGGAGCTTTTGCCTTAGAAAGCCACTGTATCCTGGCAGTTGTCTAGCTGTGGTGACTTCCTTGTTGCTGCTATCAAGTGAACACTGGTGCCCTGCTCTACCTGAGTAAAACCAACTGGTTAGTCCACAGCAGTGCTGCCGTTTTCTAAAGAACTGATGTTTCGAATTCAAATGAACCAGTGTGCGTCTGTGTGAGATTAATCCACACACACTAATAAAAAAAAAAGACACTTTACTGACGAACTGAAGTGATTTGAATCGGAAACAAACTAAATTATCTACTCTTACTTTGAGGGGGAAAAAAAACATTTTAACACTTACACCTGAATCTAGATGAAATTACTCATTAAAATGGATGATTTGTGTCATGTGGATAGCCCTATGAACATTCTCCAGAATTCCTCTCCTCTTGATGACATCTTCAGGAGCCTCTTGCATTTTTTTTTGCTTTGAGAGTCACATTTTAATATTCACAAATCAAGGCTGCACACTTCACATTCACCAGAATACTGTCACTCCTGATTCAAAGTGGATTTCCCTTTTAAATTGCTGCTAGGCCCTTATTGTGGCCGACACTCACTCACACACACACACACACACACACACACACACACACACACACACATACATACACTCGAAAGGAGCCAGTTGGGGGGAGCTGGCCAGAGCTGACAACCTGATGTGCCATCATATCATATCCCTCCCACAATGCCTTGTGGCACACCTGCTTTCTAGCACAGACAACAGAAGCGTCCCTGTTCTCAGCCGAGGGAATGCATCGCGCCGCACGTCTCTGCTCTGATGAGGCTTTTTATAGTCACTCAGCTCTCTTACCTGCATCCTCCAACCCTTCATCTATCTCCATATCAAACACATCAGATCTGCTGCCTCTCAGCGAGTCCCGTTGTTATTAGACAGAAGAGCAGAGCACCGCAGACAAAGTAGTGATCCAGAGAAGAAGGGAGGAGGGGATCTTTAAAAGCGCTGCTCATTTGATTAACAAATATGTGTGCACATGTGTGCTACATGTTCTTCCATGTAGTGTGTGTGTGTATGGGGCCGTATGTGGGTGTGTGAAATCGCCCAGGGGCAGGTGTATGGTATGCAAACGCAGCTGGGGGAACCTAGAGAGCAGACGCGGCAGGAGAATCCTGCTTTACAGCAACACGCCACAAAGAAGCTGACAACAGGCTGACAGGGTGGGATCTCACACACACAAACAAGCACACACACAAATACATGTGTTTACGTGCACAAATAAGAACAGCACTCACAATCCAATGATTTAATATTTAATTGCGTGTATGCACACACACAAGACTGCACCCACACACACTACAAGCGCACACAAAGAGCTGCTGGCAGTGTGTTTTTCGCTTGACTTGTGCTCTCCTGTGACATTTCCTCATTGGCTTGTTTGTCTCAATTATCCCTGCTTATTGGACAGAGATGGTTAACCCATTAACTTACACACAGGGAGGAGGAAAGGAGAGAAACAGTGAGACAGAGAGAGAGCTGGATTATGCTTCGACCTGCCTTAGGCGTGTTGTGAATCACACAACTGTACGAGGCAACAAACACGGACTGGCCTGGCCGGACGCCAATGAAACACACAAGTTGTACACGTATGCAGGCAGCAGAGAGCAGCTGAAGGGGCAGCGGAGCACCAGCACCTTGGGGCCTGTTGGAGGGCCTGAGCTGACCTTCTCCACTCACCAATGTGCTTCTGGATTTAACACACTCTCCTACTACGAGGCTGTGTGTGTGTGTACGAGTGTTGTAACTGCATGATTAGATGTGCCAACATGTGTGCTTGTGATGTATGTATGTTGGAGAGCTGCGTGTGTGTATAAGGAGGCTGCCTTGCCCTGTGTCAGACCTCTGCTGTGTTCAGTAAGTGAGGCGTGCTAATACTGCGTGTGCTCAGGTTTCACGCATCAGCACACAGTCGAAGAGACTCACCCGAGGTCACAGACTGTCAAACCCTCCTCCTCATTCTCCTCCTCACCCCTACCTCCCCTTCTGTGACTCAATCCTTCCTCTTCTCTCACTAAATGCTTTACCTTTAGCCAAGCTATCGGTTCCTCTTTATTTTACAGTCTACTAAGAAAACGTACAAGACGTACTTTTTATGAAATTAGACAAAAAATAAAATATAAGATGTTCTTTATTAGACCCTTATTAAACTTTGTTAGAAGGAAATTGGGGACACATTACAACAGAACTGTATTGTAAACCAAAGTGAAATCACATATCTGACTTTCCCATTTAAAAACAATGTAAAACTGTATTACAAAGTAAATGCCAAAGCTATAGAGAATATTTTATCCATAGGTAACTGCACAGACATAATGTGATACTGCAGGCAGATAATGTGATTTGATCAAAGTCGGTATCAGTCTTGGCTACACTGCCAGTTGTATGCAGTAGTAGATATGTGGTTTCACAAGTTTACACAACAGTTCTGTCAATAGTTTCTGCAGGTCTCAACAAGTTACATGTAAGACTTTTTAAGGCAATAAAGTCAAATAAGGGTCTAACAGTTGGTAATAATACAGTACAGGTCTGTTGAAATGTGTCCCTAATTACCCTCAAATAAAGTCTAATAAGAGCAAAAAAAGGTCTACTACTGTGTAACAAAGAACATCATATTAATAATTTTTGTCTAATTTGATGCAAAAAAAAAGGCTTGTTGTGTCTTATTAGTGTACTGTTAGGTGTTTGGTGTGCTATTAGGCTTAATTGGATTATAACTAATGTCTAATAAAGAATACATTATTTCTACTTTTTGTCTAATTTGATACAGAGCTTGTTATGTCTTATTAGTGTACTGTGAAATAAAGTGCGATCTTTCAGTTTCCTTTTGCTCCCCCTCATTGTCTTCCACTCTCTCACTTTCCTATCAGTCCTCTCTTCTCCCCCCTGCCCCCCTCCTCCATACTCCCTGGAGGATTCCATCATGCTCAGTCTTTTAGTATCTTTAATGTCTTTTACCTGTCAACAGAGGAGAGAATGTGCAAGCAGCTCCCCAACAAAGGAAAAACACCCTCCTGTCATCTCGGAAAATGCTGCAGGGAGGAGGAGGGGGCATGGAGGGAGATCGACAGGGGGGACAGAGGGAGCTAGATAACACGTGAAATGGAATAAAAAAAGGGAAATGTTGAGAGAAGGGGATAGGAAAATGAAGCAGAGAGGAAATGTTGTGCTCTTAATAAGTGTTAAATAAACACAAGCTGTGCCATTCCTGAGCTAGTTAGCGGTTTGAAAATAGCACTTAAATGGCAACATGTCTTAAACATGCGTCATTTTTCAGCACCTTCCTGCCATTGGAGACAACACAACCTCTTTGCACGCTACTGCTTCTGTGCAACGAGCCCTTGTTTTAATGACAAAAAAGTGACTCATGTATGAAATATCAAACTGTCACACACATGCGCCAAAGAGCATAGACAAATATACACACATGACCTCTCCAGCTTCAGACAGCTATAGTCTGTGAGTTCTCAGCAGCTCAGTTCAGCTACACCACACTCCACAACAGCACCAGCAACACACATTCACACGGGATAAAACTATAAGCCGTGCAATCCAATAGGCACCTCACTCAATCTGTGACTGTCTCTGTGTCCCAGACCCAGTGTGTGTGTGAATGGTGAATGTGTGTGCGTGTGTTTGTGTGAGTGAATCCTTTGCTATTACTAATCTGCTGGCACAGCCCCCGTCCTCAGCGTTGCCCTCGTCTCCGTATTATTCTGGGATTAGCTCGTGTGTTAGCCTAGCCGCAGCCCACAGCCTGAGCTGGGGAGAGGCAGCCATCTTAGAACAATGCCTATTGATGAAACACTAAGAGGCTTGATTGGATTAATCATCTCTCCCTCTCCTTTTTTTTCCCTTTTCTAGCTGTCCCGCTTTGTTTCCGTTCCCCTTCTGTTTCTCTTCTGTCCTTCTGCCTTTCCCTATTTCCCTTCAAAGCTCAATAACACACAGATTTCGTTGTTTCTCCCTGGTGACGAGATGGTGCTGTTGACGCCCCCTTGTTGGATAACAAAATAACAGGCTGTTGGTTTACCAGGGCATGTCAAGGTAAAAAGTAAACATCTAATTAAAAAGAATCAAACAGCTTCTAAACTGCTTCAGTGTCGTAAAACATTTTAACATTACAGTACTGAAGTAGTAGGCTGCTCTGCGATGAGAGCGAAAATACTGCTGCTGATTATGATTACAACCTAGAATATAATCACATGCATATGAAAGGTTGAGGAGACACATACATGCACTTTTAGAAATAAAGGTGCTAACTAGAACCATAAAGGTTCTTTGGCTTGTCCCTATAGGAGAACCCTGCTGTTTTTTGTTTTTTTTTTAGAAAGGTTTCACTTGGAATCCTTTAACAGAGTTCTACCTAGAACCCAACAATGGGTTATACTGAGTACAATCTGTGGAAGGTTTCACCCAGAACCCCCCTTCAAGACTTTCCATCAAATTCTTGGAACCTTGGTGCTATCTAGTGAACCAACCGACATTTCCACCAGTTATGAGCAGAACTATCGTAATCAACAGCTGACATGCACAATGCGACGAACAAACGACCTGTAGAATATGACACGCCCAGGGGGTTCCACTGAGAGCCCCTTTTATATTTTAAGGGTTTTATCTATCTTTTATATTATGGTACAAAGAACATTTGAAGAAAGACTTTTTTACATATGAAGAAGTGTGCCTTCCAAGAAGGGTTTTTGGATGAAATGAAAGTCTGACAAAGAACCCTTGACAAACCTTGTGTTCACAAGCAGGTGGTTCTGAGTAGAACATCAGCATTTCAGCCAGGACCCTTTAAAACCCTTATTTCTAAGAGTGTAGGTTGTGTCTTCTCTGTCTTTCTATGAAACACATGAGGAGGAGCTGCCAGAATGTGAGGGGGAGCAGCAGAGAGGAATAAGGGTGAATCTCTGCAGATTTGGCCTGTGTTTAGTTGGGGCACTCTACCAAGTGGCAGTCGCTAGCCTGGGCGGCCTTTGGCCCACTGTCCCCACCAATCACATTCCAGCCCCAACTACGCCAGCGTGGACCCACGGCAACCCTCCAGTCTGGTGCCAAACACCCGCGCACACACGCACACACACACACACACACACACACACACACACACACACACACACACACACACACACACACACACACACAGGCAACCACAGCTCATACAAACACCGCAGCCAACTCCATTTTCAAACATGGATAACAACTGAATTAACACTGTGTGATCCTCTGCCAAAGCAGAAGGATGCTCCTTTATACATTCAAACACACACGTGCACGAGCATTATAAGCAAACAAACACGTATCTACGTACACGCACACATACACCCACACACCCACACAAGGGCCTGTCTGGGTGGAGTTATCTGTGGTTAGATTTTAAATGCCTCATCCAGTCCTTATGTCTGCCTCTCTGTGTGGCTCTGTTTTGCTCTCACTCTGTCTTTTCTGCCACTGCAAAGATAAAAGCAAATGACTGTCTCATGCTGGTGTTGTTAGCGTTAAAGCTACTTAGACGTGGTGGCTCCTCTGTGTGACGATCCGGTGTTTAGAATGCAAAAACTGAGTTGAGAGCTAGGTTGAGACAGAGTAGTGAGGGGTAAGGTCAGGTGGATGATGGGAGGGAAGGCACCGGCAGGTTGATAAAGTAGCTGTGACATCATTTGTTCCCTGACCTGAAACACAAACCACTTGATCTAAATGCATCTCATTTACATTTGCACTAATAACAACCACCTTGCACCTCCTCCTTTGTCCCCTCCACATCTCTCTAATAAATATTTCCCTTTTCTTTCTCCATGTCCTATCCCTTCCAGACTCTGTTCCATCCTCTGTTATTTCCTCCATCCATGGCCAAAAATGGTTCTATCTCTATAATCCTCCCATCACATCACCGGTCTAATCTGAGTACTTCTCTGCCTCCCTAATTCCTCTTCTTTCTTCTCTTCCTCTCCTTGTCCCATTGCCATTTTTCATAGCTTTAATTTATCTGAAAACTGCACTGTTTAAAGGGACAGTTGACCCTGAAATCAAAAGTACACATTTTTTGTCTCACTGTACTTATGATCTAGATTGTTTTGGTGAGAGTTGCCAAAGTTTGATATCAGCCATAGAGATGTCTGCCTTTTCTCATATCAGAGTTTCTGCAGGTCTCAACAAGTTACATGTAAGACTTTTTAAGAACTTTTTAAGACCATTAGAAATTCAATTTAAGACATATTTCATTTTCATACTGGCCAAAAAGTATACAAGTATTAGCGACGTCTGAATCAGGAAACATGGTTTGAAACAGCTCACCTGTCCTATTTGGTTTTATATGACTGATGTTTGGCTACTAAAATCCACTAGCTGGGTGTGCTCCAATAAATTCTGTCTGGGCAACACATTAATGTTGATTGGTTCCTTGTTAGTTTCGTTTTGTAGTTGCTGCAGCAGAATCACATTTTTAACAAGAAAAAATATTTAAAAGCAAGGGTGAACAATGCAATTTTATAACATTAACCTCATTAATCCAATCAATTTTTAAGACATGTCAAAATCATATTTAAAATATTTTAAGACATTTTAAACCTGAAGTTCAGATTACTAGATTGTAGGCTTTTTAAAACCTTGCAAATATAATGCACGTCAATGGCCCGCAGCTTGTGATGTTCAAAACACCTAAAAAACACATGAAAAACAAGAGCAATGTTTTTTTCAGAAATCATGGCCTGGTTACTCAAGATAATACACAGACCTTGTTGTGAGCAGTTTTTAAGGAACTACTTTCTTTCTACAGTAGAAAGAAAGTAGTTCCTACAGGTTGACATGTCTTCAAAGACTTGGCAGCTTACACCAGAAAAATCTAAATCGATAAATAGCGCAACAGGGCAGAGGAAGAATATGTATTTTTAATTTTGGGGTGAGCTGTCCCTTTAAGGTATCACATTAGTGGTGAGCAAAATATGCAGACACACACACACGCGCACGCACACACACATACACACACGCACGCACGCACGCATGCACGCACACGCACACACACACACACACACACACACACACACACATACACACACACACAAAGATCTGAGACTAGTTTTGTTTTTGTTTTTGAACAAACCAATTGTCACAGCTATGGTTATTTAAGGATGTTTTGTCTGTTGAAAATCACAGTAGGAGGAAAAATGGCAACCCACTAAAAACGGAGCAAGGCAATCACCTGACATCACTGCTATTCATCCTGCAGAGAGCTGTTTGGTCCTCCACCAGCATGAAGAGGAAAAGGCCTTCCAAGAATCCCTCCTCTGTCTCTTTCTCTCCTCCCTGTCTTTTTCCACAGATTAAACTGTCCGGCAGACGTATAAATCTCCGTGCTCACTGTGGAGAAACACTCTCTGTGGATCATTTATGTATGACACAAAAAGGAGATAAACCTTGGTAAACCTCTCTTTGAACGGCCTAAACTGACCTCACACTACACACACTGAGTTGAGCTGTAGCGTGAACACTAACGATGTGTGCTTTTTGTGCAGT
Source organism: Lutjanus campechanus (assembly GCA_027495735.1). Taxonomy (NCBI): domain Eukaryota; kingdom Metazoa; phylum Chordata; class Actinopteri; order Lutjaniformes; family Lutjanidae; genus Lutjanus; species Lutjanus campechanus. The sequence continues at coordinate 45,955 of JAJHUR010085793.1, read as the reverse complement.
GTGTGTAAGATAATGTCGAACTGCAGGTTTACATTACCCAGGGAGCAAGTGTGAGTCGTCCTGGTTGTGCTGCTTGTTAAGGTGTCACGATCATTTATGGCTGAGGTCAAAACAACTCTCTCCTTCACTAAAAGATGGGAGAGGAGAGGGGGGAGGAGAGGCGCTCAGGGGAACCAGAGAAAGAAAAAACATTGGAGGGGGGCTTGAGATGGCTTCAAAGGGTCTTGCTGTAACCATGGTGCTGCTGAGCTTGGTCACCGTGGGAACGGACCTTCCACAATGTTGAGGAAGGGGAGAAGGATTTTTGTAATGGAGGGGTGGTGGGCTGTTTCCCCGAGTCCCCCTCTGTTGCAGTTCAATGTTCACACAAATATAACTATGTTATATCACTTTAAAAGCTAATAATCAAATCATTTGTGCTTACAAAATACAAGAAATCGCAATAATAACTGGTGATAAGACTCAGACTCTGCAATGCAGACTATAAAATATGTTCAACATTCACTAAACACCAAGCAGCAATATGAATACGGCAGAACAATTTTCATTATCCTTCATTCAAATGGTTACTATTTCAAATAATCAATAAATCATTCAGATGAGGGAATGTAAAAGATTATAACAAATGGCCTAAACTTGCTAATCTTGACTGACCTACAGTCTAAAAGTTAATTTATGCATATGGGTACGGATGGGTCTCTTTGACCATACTCTGCATTCATTTTGTCAGTATTTGTGCATGTTCTCTGAAAGCTTATGGATATGGATAAAACAGAGCAGTACCACTGGTATGGGAGGCAGTGTGGCAATCAATAGTTCAAATGAGACACGACCACACGATACAATCAAGAAGTTTTAAAAATCCTTAAGTATTGGAAATGACATTTGTTGTTAATATGTTATATTACCATGTATTCAATGGCTGTGCAGACCACCGCCTACAAAGCTACCTCAGCTTTTGCCTATGCTTTTGCCTCTTCTGCCTTTTTCAAGGTACATTATTATAACCTCCTCCAGCGTTGCCAGGTCCTCATTTAAAACAGACATATTTTGTGGGTAAAGAGTGCATAAATGAGCCTTAAAACCCTCAATATTTTTGATATAAGAGAAAGAAAATGTCTAAATCCTAACATTTTTAAAAGCTTGGTTTTGTATTCAAGTATACTGTAATTCACATGGTCTGAGAGAAAACTAGACTTCAGCTCCTGCTTTTAGCTCTGTTTTCAAGCTTCTGAAAATCCAGCCCATGATTGGAGACTTTGGCTAATCAGTTGATCGGCTGAGTCTAATTTCCAGGTCATCATATAGTTTGGGAATTAACTCAACAATCAACTAGTTTTCCACAGAATCACTCATTGCACAATTAATTGTCTATTATATAAAATGATAAGAGAAATCCCAAAACTAATGACCTAAAATTGTTCATCTTGCCTGATGGATAGTAAAACCTGGTGTTAGTTAATAATAATAATGATAATAAGTAACAGTCAGCACACTGCAGATCTCTGCCAAGCAAACTGAAGAGACTATTTAAATGAACAGTAATTCCTTTGTAATCACCAACAATTTGATTAGTAACTGTGATTTACATATATTTGCCAATAACTGTAACATTGTAAATACATTTATTTTGCAATTTAAGAACATGTAAGTAGTTACATAAAATTACTTACTCCCCAACACTGCTAGTAGGCAAGCCTTGTTTTAACCTTGCAGTTCTTAATGACATCTGGCCCATAGCGGCTGGTTGAGAGCAGTGAGGTGTCAGCAGTCGATAATCACTATAATCCCAAGAGCACTATAATCCCTTTGAGCATATAGTCATAAATGTGAGCAAAAAATTATGAGCTGATTTGCCCATAGTTTGTGAGACTAGTTATGAACAAAGCATCCAGTAGTTATGTACGCACGTTTACTTATGCCTGGTGGAGATAATAAAGGGTAAAAAAGCCAAAAATTCTCACATTTTCAAGTTATAATGGGCCGTTTCCTATTTTTACTTGATAAATTACTTGAATGTTTAATACAATTGCTTCAGTATTACAGTCAACCTTGTTATGTAGTCTTTAGATTAATGAAATGTGTTCAACATTGCCTAACATTAGTAAAAATAACAACTTATCCAATATACAATCAGGTCCCACTATACTCTCTTCCAGGGACTGATTAACACTTTACCCCACAAGATGGAAAAGCATGTATTTTACTTTTTGGCAGCGTATCCAAAGTGTGTTTAAATCTTGCCTGACAGTTGGATGGAAACAGCTTGTGTCTCCTAGCAGGAACCTCTCCTATTAGATACAGATGATGAGCAGAGTTTTCCAAAGAGTTTGAGTTTTTTTTTTTTTTTTTTTTTTTTTTTTTGGGGGGGGGGGGTTGGGGGGGAGGGGGGGGGGGGGGGGGGGGGGGCAAGGGACATAGTGTGCGAGAGAGGCGTGGAGCGAGAGAGAGAAATGACCGTTGCAAATG
>JAJHUR010085793.1:0-43466 GCA_027495735.1 Lutjanus campechanus | reverse complement strand
GTTTTGGTTTTTTTTTTTTTTTTTTTTTTGTTTTTGAGAGGGAGGGAGAGCATGATGAAACAGAGACTCTTCTGTTTCAGGACATTGTTGTTGCAAAATTAGTCTCATCAATCTCACTGACCGAATTGGCAAGACCAGACTTTATTCTTAGTTTTAATCTTTGTGTGTCCGACCCGGCTGTCCCAACAGTAACCAATAATACCGTCTCCAATATGGTCCCACTCTGACCGGACTGTGATTTAGATGATTTGTTTGCATGGATAAAGCATAAAGTGTATGTGTGTGTGTGTGTGTGTGTGTATGTATGATTGATTTCCTGTCAACAAACAGGCTGAATCCGTCAAAGGAAGACAGGCACTTTTAGTAGTGACCACTGCAGCAGGATTTACAGCACTCTTATCACACCCTCAATTAGACCTGCAGAATAGTGCTCTGTGTGTGTGCGTGTGTGTGTGTGTGTGTGTGTGTGTGTATGATAATAACTGCTGCACAGAATAGTAGGATGGAGGGGTTATGAGTAAGCGCTACAACACTTCGATTTCCCCTCTTGCTGTGATGTCACTGAATTTATTACTGGCTCTTGCTTAACACCATACTTGCCATAAATCACACACACACAAACACACACACACACACACACAAATACACTGAGAGACACACACACGTCGCTGTCTGCTCGTGTCGGGCTTATGATGAGGAGCAGAGCGGAGAGGGACTGTGATGAGGGGGAAACAAACAGAGCATGGAGACGGATGACGGATGGCTCCTCTCATTCAACGAGCCAGTCTGAGATGAACATACACTTAGACGATACGTTTGCTGGTCTCGGCCTCCATCTTCCTGTCTCCTCCACAGCGACAGCTACACTCTGGCACCTTGATGTGCTGATAGTACCACTGCAGACCAAGAAGCAAAGAGATGATTCCTTGGCTGATAGGCTGACTGTCTGTTGCACAGCAGCAGTAGTAGAGATGTGAGTCGTGGGCTGACATTACTCGCAGAGTGATGACTCCCACTGTGTTAAGAATGGGGATAATAGAGGAAGGCCCACTCACCGTCGAGCAGCGAGCTGCGGCAGGGGCGCTGGAGGTGACCAGAAGGGAGAATAATTGCCTCACCACACTCAAGGTGCTTGAAATGATCTGTGACCTGTTCCAAGTGTGCGCGCTTGGGGGGTGGGGGGGGTGGGGGGGGGGGGGGGGGGGGGGGGGGGGGGGGGGGGGGGGGGCAAGGGACATAGTGTGCGAGAGAGGCGTGGAGCGAGAGAGAGAAATGACCGTTGCAAATGCCCATTTCCTGTCGCCACGGGGTCATGCCTGAGCACAGCCAGGAAGTGTGGGACGGAGCGGAAGGTGGAATAACGGAGGGATAATCTTGTCTGAGCTTCAGTGTGAGAGACCAGGGGGCTTGTTATGAGAAAATGAAAGGGGAGAGGTGGAGGAAAGGAGAGCCACGGGCCATTAGAGACACCTCAGCTACACATAATGGCAGGTAGTGCAGAGAGGGACACAAGGAGCTCAGAGTGGAGGTTAGAGAGGATGCAGGGGTGATACATGCCCTGTGCAAAAAACAATGAAAGCTAAAACAATATTAGATATGCACATGTACCTCCAAAATTACATTTCTGACCACATATACCTTGAGATCAATAGTGCAAAGCTATGTTTCCACCGCAGGAACTCTCCCCAGGCATTAGGAACCTTTGGAGGAAATCAGTGTGTTTCCACCACAGAAACCAGGGTCTAAATTTAGTTGCAAGGACATTATTTCCCACCCCAAAAAATGCCTGCTTGGGGGTTGTACTTTCCAAAAGTTAAGAAGTTTTTGGGGGCTTGCTGCACTGAACATTTCCAAGCACTTGCAGCATTTTATCTAAGCCACCATTTAAAAAATCTGCAGTTACAAGCAGTTTGTTTTTTGTTCATTGTGCTTTGACACATCAACAGATTAAAAGAAGACAGAATGTGACCTATGGACCAACAACAACATCCAGGCCTTATTGAGCATTTATGCTGAGGATGAAATATATGGTGTCATCATTGTTATATAGCAAAAATGATGTGTAAAAACAGCCACTACTTTGCAAAATATTCATGGGTCTTTAGATCACGGTGGAGATGCAGACAACAGTGGGTTAAGGGAACTTTTTTATTTCCATGGAAAGTAGTTTGTGGGTCTAAAAGTTTTGGGTATTTTTGGTGGGAATATGAATCAAGATAACTATTTTGCAGGGCTAATTATACAAAACACCAAAATTAGCAACTGATACCTTTCCCCTTGCCAGTATTATTTATTTATTTCAGTTTCATGTTCACTGTAAGCTTGATAGGAGTTGTCTTAAGTTCTTGCTGTTGAAAGTTCAACATTTCCTGATCTTGCTGCTTCTTAAAAAAAGCTTTTAAACAACAAAATGTATGAATACTTTTATTGTAAAGAATTTATAGGACATAAATGAGTTTATCCTCTGTTTTACAGCCACTTAAGTGAATTATCAGTTAAATACACACCTTCAAGCAGGTGCAAATCTCTACTGTACTGGGATGTCATACCAAGTCAAGCCGAGTCAAGCCAAGCCAACACGTGTATGAAAAAGGGAAAAAAGAGTAGGCAGCATGCTTTCATTGCCTCTGCCGAAAAAAGGGCTGAAAATTATCATGTTGTTGTTGTCCTTCCATCACATGCCGACTGGAGCTGGAGCTGATAAAACACCTATAAGTACTGCAGAGTCATTAAACCTGGGCATGAATACTGGTTGTACCCTTTCCCACTGAAGACAAAATCCTGATGTTAGTGGGTTTTAGTAGCTTTTTGTCCACTGTAAAATGGGCTTTATTGGAGCTTTCAGAAGATATTAACACATATATAAAAGGAAGGAAATCTTTAATAATGAGATTCTGAAGACCAGTTACATTCTTTGTTCATTTCCTCCAGCTAGAGCAACAAACTTTAAAAGCTCAGAAAATTGTCTCACTTACAAAAACTCACAGTGTTACAAAAATCCCCAATGATTTCTCAGCTTATATCCTGATATTAAAATAACATTCATATTCTCAGTGTTGAATTTACACCAGGCAGCTCTCCAGCTGCTTCTCTCTATAAAGTCTAGTCTACAGAACAATAATAATCCTTTATCACCATGTGGTCTTAGTGTCTGGCACACATTTTTTTTTCTTCTTTTTTAATGTCTGTAATAAGTAGGTGGCACAATTGCCGGCAAAGAGAGAATATGAAGATATACAGAATGGTATGGGAAAAACAAGAGAGACAGGGAAGAAACACAATGTTTGGGTTTTCTTCTCTCAACTCTCAATTTTCCAGACTCCTATTTTACTCCTTCCTCTCCCTTCTCATCAGTGTCCTCCTCTAACTGCCCTCTCCAGCACACAGCCTCTAATCAGAAGGTATCTGTTGGACTATGTCCTAGACACATGAAAGGAGAGTGTGTCAGTGGTTTATACAGACTACTGTGAACATGGACATGTCCTCAGATTTGTTTTCTCTCGCTCCCTCCTTCCTCGCTCCTCTCTTTATCCCTGACTGACTTACATGCTTCACTTCCACTGCTGTAATCTCAACAGCATTTACTGAGCTAATTAATGGGGCAGAGGGTTGAGTACTGCTCAACTGAGACAACTCCTTCTCTTTGTCTCCTACACACATGGATAACTACATAGAGAAAAGGCAGCAGGGTGAAAGAAACAGAAGGATAAATTTACCTTTTTTCTGCTCAGTACCAGTCAACTTGACATTTACCCTAGCCAAGTCTTGATAATAAACTGACTGCTGGAGTATAAACCATATTTAGTGCTAGCACCAAGTGAGTTTATCTCAGACAAACACATTTTACACTATTACTACAATTGAATTATTATAAATTATTATTTTTACAGGTGCCTATTCGCACCCTGGTTGAAGTCAAGTGGCAAAGAAAAGATGTGGTGGATGAATGTTAAAATAGGACTCCTCTGGGGGACTGGGGACTGGGGTTTATGCACCTAGAAGTCAATTTGTAACTTTTAATTTTTAAATGTAGTTGACTTATTATTTTCATCTTTCAGTCTCAGCGTAGTTAGGTTTAGCCAACAAAACTATTTGGTTGGGTTTAGGCAACAAAACTACAAGGTTAGATTTTGGAAGGTCTCTGCCATGCAGATGTAAGTCTTCCACTTGGCTTTTTACAACTTGGGTGCAAATAGTATTGTTAACAGCGTCTGCTTTATTTCTATTGCTATATTATTGAAAATATATAAAAATTCAATACATGAGTGGCAGTGTTGGACAAGCAACTTGGAAAATGTAGTGAGCTAAGCTACAAGTTATTCTACATTGAATGAAGCTTCACTACACTGAAGCTACCCACCAGAGAAATGTAGCAAGCTAAGCTACAATAAAATGACAAAAGTAGCTTAACTACATCAAAGCATTTTTTTTTTTTTTTACATCAATACAACTCCATTCCAAGTTATTGCTACCTAGTGATCAATAAAACTTGAGACAATCAGATCAGATCAGTTCAATTGTCTATTAAACTGTTCTCTAGATGGATTCTAGTACAGAAGGGGGCTAATAAATATAATATTTATTACCCCCCTTCTGTACTAGGAGCCATCTACACAAATATCAATTTGGTTTTGTAGAGAATTTTGTATAAAAACAAACAAACAAACAAAAAAAACAACCTGCACAAATAATAATTCTGAGTAACATAACCCCAAGTTATACTTTTCACCTTCTCCTGTCTTCTCATTTTTCCTACCCCTTCCTGCCCTGACAGGAGCTTCCTTTTGGGGTTGCACAGTAAACCCTGGAACATGTAACTGTTCTGTGAGGACTCGATAAATAACATGAACTTGTTAACGTATGGCCATGGAGATTCACGAGATGTACACGTCTCTGCCCCCTCCTCTGCCTCCTCTGTATCCTGCTGAGCGCTTTCCATCCCGCCCTGATGCATCAGACAATTCGTGGACAGGCATCAGCAGGACGATAGGTGCATGACATCACATGGAAGAGATGCATTTAAGGTTTAGAAATGCCTGGGGAAATGTAGCTTCTGTGGACGCCACCGCATTATTTGATCACTAAAGTAGCTTCACTGCTGAAAAGCTATTTGAAGTAAAAAAAACAAAAAAAACAAAAAAAAACAAAACAAAAAAAAAACAGCGACATTACGACCACGTTACTGAAAAATATAGTCAAATTAGTAACGTAGCTACTGCCCAACACTGATGAGTGGTTAGCAAGTGCTGTTCCTGTTTTCTAAGTAAAAGTAAATGTTATTTATTGAGCAATATTGCAGAAAATGCCCTGACTCCTAACAGTCACTAGAGGCAGATCCTAAATAACTGAATCAATGACTGAGTGAACAAGTGAATTAATGTGGATTCATGAGTTCCCTAGATTCCTACAGTCACTTAGTTTACACCTAAATTCATAGTGAATTTACAAGTAGAACATGGAAGATATCGGTATCTGCATTTGTATTAGTTAAATTATACCAGCCAATGTTTGAGTTTGAGTTCTCTATCTATACTCATCTAGGTAACATTTGCCAAAATAAAGCAGTTTCAAGGTGTGTGTAGTCTCTGAGGAAAGTCATGCTAGGCTAATACAGTAAGTAGAGGGGTGTTGTGTCTCTACCTCTCTGCTGGCTCACCAAGTGGTAAGTTGCCAAGTTACATGTCTCTCAGTGCTGGGTTCATCCAGTCAATAACATTCACATAAAAAAGGATGAGAGCGAGCTTTAAGTTGATGACAGCAAATTGTAGAGAGAAGCAGTAAGAGGGAGTGAGAGAGGGACAAAGAATTAGAGAAAGGCAGCAAAAGGCTGAGAGAAAAACAGATGTAGCTGCAGGAGAGCTGAGTAAAATGTCACCTTATTATCAGAGCAGAAAGGCCAGCCTCACTTTCTCTCTGCCACCCGAGAAACATGATACCAAATGTATTTGCACTCACAGAGCACAAGATGTGTGGGCCAGTCAGCACGAGAGCATTTGGACAACAAAAATCATCTCTTATTCTATTATATCCAAGTACCTTGATGAATCATTAGTATCTTTTTTTCTGTGATTCATAAAATAATGCAAACTATCCATTTGTAAATTTAAAATGTAATAATTAATTTGTTGTCTTGACTTATGAAAAGATAATATAGTCCTGCATCTACAATCAAAATCATTCAAAAATCCTTTGATTTAAATGTTTAGTGTTTGATCACACAATAATAGGAAAGGTTAATGATGAAATTCTTTTAAAATGTAAAGCTTTTATCAAAACTGAATCAAATCAATGAATTGCTAATGGGTTGCTGGTACTGCTGATTACACTCAGAATCCACTCTTGATTCTCTTACGTTTTTGACAATTTTAGCTGATTTCAACTCAGTGTTTTGGTTTGCCGTTCTCCCAAAAGCTTTTATCAATTCCTCAGTAAAAAAGCCCAAGCAGCCTTTCCCAGCACATGCGTAAACATGTTAACAGTAGGTTAGGGAACCAGATTTTTTCTTTAATAAGAGTCTTTAGACAGTCTAAGGAATCCACAAAAGGAAAACGTGTAAAAGTACAGATTGCATTTTAATTCTACAATGATTTCACACTGACATTACACCAAGGTCAATGTCAGAAAAAAGAAGGATTTCATTTCCACAGTCAGACAAATAAACTGGTGTGTGTACACAATCTGAGCTTCAAACAGCCAGTTCCACAGTACCTGCATTGATCACAGTATTTGTGTTCAGTACAAAACTACTAATGCAACACAGTTAATGTTTTCAGCCCCAAATCTGTCCTACAATTTGTCATGTTTTTAACACCCCACTTTTAAACTTGTGTTCCATTTTGCTATTTGTGTCCTCAAAGAGATGGAAAATGTGGGCAACAGCAAACTAGAATGTGTAACATCATATGTAGTCATCCTAGATTACAGACAACAGAGAAACCAAGCTGAGAGACCAAGAAGAATTCTTTATAAACAATCATTAGCTACGGATTCCAAGTCTCTCATCCCTGGCTGATTTTCACTTCTATTTAATCCATCTTATTTTCTGCTTCCTAACTCTATCTTCTTCTCTCCTTTGTTATATTCCTTTACAATCCAAACCAGACTGAAACACTCTCACTATATTTACCAGTTGTCACGCTAAAATTCTTTCTCCTTTTCTCTATGCCCTACCTGCTCATTTGTACTCAGTTTGGACATGGACACACATGCCCAAACTACAATTGTGTCATGTTTTTGTTACGGGTCTAGTTGTGCGCATACTTGATTGGTTGAACCAGACACAGAGAATAATGAACAAGTCGGCATGACAAATTCTGTTTGTAGAAGACGACCATAGCAGCTGAGCCTGGAAGTGTCCTTTTCCTTTGTGTGTGTGTGTGTGTGTTTGTTTGTTTATATGCAACTGCAGGAGATCCACATACACAGAATGCTGTATTAGCTGTGAGACCATGAAACAATATGTATACTGTGCAGGCTACACAATATTAATACATAATATTTTCTCAACTTGCACTTCTGTCATGTAATCAAACTACATACCCAAGTTAGGAAATGAGGATCAGCCATCAGCCAAATGCTGATAAAACATGAAAGTGGCTGGTAGATATCAGACACAAACTAATAATTATTATAATGAATTTACACAATTATCTGTGGCTGGTAGTTTAAAAAGTTAATTTCTCATCCTGCACCAACCTATCAGCTGTGCTGAGATGTAGCCACTGAACTAAACAGTGGCTGAATTCTTGCTTTCTTTCAATGTCTGTAAATAGGAGCAGAGCATCCAATAAAAGTTGAGTTCAAATTGAAATGCTGTTTCACATTTTGTCACTGACGCTCACCTGCATCAGAATCAGAATCTGGTTTATGGCCAAGCAGGTTTACAGGAATTTGTCTTGGGGTTTTGGAGCATAACAACAAACATATCAAGTAGAAAAAGATAAAGAAAGATAAAAAGCAGGCACTGTAAGTCAAGAAGCATAAATAGAAAAAAATAATTAATAAAATATGGATAAATAAATAAAATATGTATAATACACTGTAATAATACGGTGAGTTTGGATTAGCTTTTGTAGATTTTTTCATGCCTTTTATTTTAGAGTAAACCTCATCAGACATCGTCAACTTCAGACAAGCCTTATTCTTTGCCACTGATGTCACACTTTGCACTGCCAGGAAAACCTTTTTAAAATCCATTAAGCTAAACTGAGTCATAAGATGAGTCAATATTATTATAACAGATTCATGTTTTATCTTGCCTTTATTTTGCATAATGAAATTCAGCAATTTGTTATGTTCAAGAGCAGGATCTGTCTGAGAGAAAGACCCAGATTGGGTTCATTAATGTCACATCAGTGTAAAGGTGATGAGTCAGAGCAGGTCAGGGTTAAAGATCATTGCTGTGTCATTTACTCTCCAACCTCCCTCCTCTCCTCTTCTCTCCTCGCCTTCATCCTTATTGAATCATTGTCACCTAGCTTACTTGAACCTTTGATCTTAGCACTCTCAGCTCTCTCTCTCCCTCTCTCTCTCCCCCTCTCTCTCCCTCTCCCTCTGTCTCTCTCTCTCTCTCTCACACACACACACAGAAACGATCGAGGAGCCATATGGATGCTGGTGGTGCTGCAGGGAGAGCCAGGCAGGCGGAGGTTATTGATGTCTGCTCTCACAAAGCCAAGGTCTAGGCCATGAATCGCAAACTCCAGCCTCCGCTGGCCCCAGACATTAGCAGCTTCAGATAAGACATGAAGGATAGCCTGCATTATAGAAAAAACAGCTTCACTGCATTACGCTCGCCCTCCCCCCTCTCCAACAAACCCTCCTCACTGACATCAACACATACACATGTACATGTACTGTCCAACATTTGCCATCATGCACATTTGTTTTGTGCTGTGAAACAGCATTGGGTTTGTGTGCTTATATACGTGAGATGAGATGCAAGAACTGAGAGTAAAGTCCGATCATTAGCAGAAAGGAGAAGACAGAAGAGGAAATATAATCAATAAAAATCACTAACAAATACTCATGTCTTGATGCAGGTTATGGTCAAAATTCTAAATGTCTGGAACATAACACAAACATAATTGTTTGTTGCAGCCCTAACAAATATTTTTTCTCTACTTTAGGCCAAGTATACAGCTGTGATACATGACAAAATGTAAATAATGGTTAGGAAGCCTATCAGCAGATGTTCAGTGTTTCATTAAATGATTAAAGACTTGAATCTAAACTGGGAGCAACATCCTGAATCAAAATGAAGGGCAGTTAACTTGGTCATGAGTGTTGCATCATTCAAAAAAAACCAGAGCCCCAGCACGACCACACAGCCATCATCCAATAAGCATTACCTTTGACCTTTGCCCCATGCTGATCTGAGGTCAGAGGTCTCACTCTGGTGACTGCCTGTGGCCTCTCGCCTGGACCCTTCAGGTTGATAAAGTTCAAAGGTCAAGCTGCAGCCTGTAAAGCCACTGAGCATGTGGTCTAAAGCCATCCATTACTATCTACAACCCAGAGACAGCAACAGGCTTTAATAGCCTCTGACCCTTCACCCAACTGGCATGGAAATCCTCTCTGCACCTGAACCATGAGCAATGTGAACACCATCCAGCGGTCACTGAAACCTGTGAACACCTCTCCTCCTTCTTAGAGTTTTTACACTGTGTGTGAATATTTGTGTCTTGAAGAGCTGCAAAAGAGCAATACAACAAAGGCATCAAGGCTGAGAAGCGACAGCAGAGGCACAAGGCCGGGGTGTGACGCAGGAGTGCAGACTGCATGAGGTCCATCAATCTGAGCTGTCAACAGGCCTTTTTATGTCAAATCACATTTTTATTTTGGAGCCAGAAATAATAAACACTTAAGGAAAATGAGGTGTTTTGCGCTGCCCTGATTGTTCATGTTGATTACATCTTGGTGCTCCCAGCGAGTGCGTCTCTGCTTTGTAGCTGTAGATTACCATACTGTTAGCTCTGAAATGATTTTCAGCACTTTTCTCGTCATGAAGATGTGTGAGCTCAGCCCTGATTTGAGTTATTATGGGCTGGGGTGCCATCTACGAGCAAGCAAGCATGTGGATGGATAAACCCTGTCCCCGGTGCGGCAAACACACACACGTTCTCACTCGCACACACGATCTTGATCATCAGTGCCAAGCTCCTTCATTATTTAATCAGAACCACTCTTTGCAGTGGCTAAATTATTGAGCAAGTGTATGTTCACACAATCCCTCGCTGAAAGGTAGTACAAGGGTTTTCTGAAAACCCACTACTCCCACACAGCAGCTATGAAACACACTGTGCCTCGCCTTTAACAGTTCCCTTTCTCTGCTGTCTTTCTGTCTCCTCCTCATCTCTTGAGTAATACTTTTACAAACACAACAGAAGAAATTAGGCAGCGCGTACGCTAACTGACGTGTTGCATATTTCAGTAAGTGATTTGCGGAAAAGAGCAGAGAGGGAGGAGCAGTGTGTGTGTGTCTCCCTCTCTGCATCTCTCCTGGCATCCTGTGGGCTCATAAAGGCAAACACACAGTCAAAAAGACAGAGACACTAATTCAGGATGCAGATGGACAGGCAGACAGACAGATGGACTGAGGGAAGGACATGCAGATTTCCATTGGCTCTTGGAGGTAGCATCGCCCAGACTAGGGCCACGGCCATCACAGTCTGACTGTCTCCGCAGCACAACCCCTTCCTGTGGCAGAGATCTGGAGGTCCAAGGGACCAACTTGCTCCCTGCTCCCCCTGGCTTCCCCTCCTCCCAGGCTGCAACTGCCCCCCAACCTCACACATTATACACACGCAGCACACAACACACACAAGCACACAGCGCACCCCCCGCCCACTGAGGAGGCCCTCCCTGCAGGAGCCTGGTGACTCTTCCAGGGACCAGACAGGTGGTGGGAGCTGAGCGGGCACGCGAACGCCAGCCCGCTGCCAAGGGCTCGCTGCCAGTTGGCACACAGTTAACAGGCGCACTCCCTCAATGTAGAGCACAGTGCACACATGAAGATAACAGGCCTACACACAGGCTTGTCTCAATGTACTTGTGAGGACCTTTCACCAACGTGCGCTAAAGCCTTATCTAAACTTTTCTTCTAACCTGAAACAAACCACTTGAAGAGTCGAGAGGTACTGGCCAAACTAACCTCGCATCAACTCTGAACTCTAAACTCACTCAATAGGAGAGCATCACACACACATGTACTTGCAAAAACCATAATACAGGCTTAAAGTGATATTCCACTGCAGAATAATAGTCCACTCAATATGTACTCACCCCTATGCTGATGTGAGGATGGGTGAAGATCTTCGGTTCACAAAACAATCCTGGAGTTTCAGCAGAAAACAGGGTTGTAGCTAATGGCAGTGATTGGAGACCAAATGTAAATGTATAAAAAAGGAACACAAAACAAACACAAAATGTCTCCATCCTGCTTATGTCCATGTTTTTAGCTAAAATCTCGACTGTAGCATGTAGCAGGTAGCATGTAAACATGGCATCAATCTCGCGAGACTTCGTATATCTCTTAATGGACGCACGTGTGAGCTCCTGGATGTTCTTTTTTTTTACATTTACATTTGATCTCCAATCACTGCCACTAGCTGCAACCCTGTTTTCTGCTGAAACTCCAGGATTGTTTTGTGAACTGAAGATCTTCAGCCATCTTCGCATCGGCATAGGGGTGAGTAACAACGGGAATAAAATTGGAAAATGGAAGGAAGAAACTAGAAACAGAGAGGAAAACATATATTCATCCATCCATTAATTTATCCACACAGTACACACAGACAGACATGTAGGCATTAGGGCGGGAACGATTTGTTCATTTCCTGATTTGATATTATCACAATTGTTTGGGGCCTCTATGTGTTGTGATTTTTAAGTGTTGTGATATGTGATGTTAGATATTACAGTTTATGGCATTTTTTGTTTGCTGTTTTAACACTAAAAGTTGAATCGCTCACTTCTAGAGACTGTGTATCATGACTGATACTTCCAAAAACAAAGCACACCAGATGTTAGTCAGTCAGAACACGTGTTTTATGTTTAACATGTTGTGAAGTAAAATGGATACATTTGTTAAGTATGTTAAGACTACAATAATCGTGATGTATTAATGGTAACTCCCATTATATTTCTGCATCAAAGTAACAGACTAAGCACTAATTATGTGTGTTTATGTTTATAAAATCAGTTAGCAATGAAATAGGTGACTCAGGAATCATAAAAAAGAGTCACGACAGTTAGGAGAATTGATTTTTCTTCCACCGCTGAAAGATATGCAGCATCATTTGAGTCCGCTACCAGACAGCAGAAGTTGAGTTATGTGTCCATGAAATATCTGAGTCCTTCAAAAATAGTAGCTTACTAACGTAATGAAACTGGCTATTCATTCTGCACCAGCAGTACATTCTGTACAAGACACTCAATCACATTTAAATCTGTATACAACAAGTTTACTTCAAACCATCATTTGAAAAATGTAATTATCTGGGCAGGATGTTAGTATTAAAAAAGAAAGTGAAAGAGAAGGGGAAAACTAGGAAGTATGATCACATTACACCGATTCTAAAATCCTTACACTGGCTACCAGTCACTCAGAAAAAAAACTTCAAAATCATGGTGCTTGCCTACAGATTACTCTGTGGCCCTGGACCCAAATACGTCTCTGATACACTTGTGCCATTTGAACCTCCAAGAGCCAAGAGCAACATTCAGTCATCATCGAACACAGACCTGGAATAACCTCTCAGAATATATTAGACAAGCTCAGACTCTGACCATTTGAAAGTAAAAACTTAACTTTCCTATTTTACACTACTTACTCTCCTAGAGGTGGCAGAATAACATATATTCTTAGCTTAGTTTTTAAATAGCGTTCATTTTCATGTTTTTTTTAAATGTTTTTAATTTAATTTAATTTAATTGTGCATGTAAATGTGGGAGCATTTTGGTGTGTTTCTATCTTTTTATTGTCACATGATTAAACTGCAGTAGTTCACTTTTAAATCTGTTTTTTATCTCTTGTATTGCTTGCCATTACTTTTGTACAAATTGTAAAATTTTACCTTTGCGGTATTTATATTACCCTATAAAGCATAATGAATTTCCCTGATGTATGAAATGTGCTATACAAGTAAAGTGTCCCTGCCTTGCTAAACAATGCAAATATACCATAGTCAAACACACAAGAATATTTGAGTTTCTTTTTGTACTATATACCCAACATACTTTAAATTCTCAATAAAAATATGAATGAATTAACATTCAAATATAGCTATAGGCATTCATTTCAATGTGTCACACTGTAAGCTAGACTGAGAACTCAAAATCACTAGTAGCGGCATTCAAAAAGGACTGTCCTTAGGATATACTACAAGCTGCTGTGAGTATCTGACTGAAAGTTAACACCAGGAAAGGCTGGATGCAAAGACTATAGTTGGGGAACAAAATGTGTAATTCAGGAATTCATCATGAATGGTTTGCTTATAGCAAAAATGAATTTAGATTTTCTTTTGAACATGGAGACAGTGCACTCATGTCCTCTTGTGGCTGAAATTAATTGGCATATTAAAGTTGTTACAGAGGGGGAAAAAATTAATTGGTAGATCTTAATCATTTGGCACTGTGGACATCTTTACCCAATCCATCTCAAAGCTTTTTAAGGGGTTGTATTTTTCAAAGGTTCATTGTTTTTTGCTATTCTAATGACACAATACTACTATAAAGTAAACAACAAAACTAAACCTGCTCTCACATGATATAAAGCAGTAAAATAAGCAAAACAATCAGCACTGTCTAAAATATGTTTCACTGATCAAGATGTTGGGTCCCACCTAAAATAGCAGTGTAAGGGTGGTTATACTGTATGGGTCTGGTGTTATCATCATTATCTTATATACTTCACTGACATATATTTGAACAGTAACATTGAAACAGTTTTTCAATATTACTAATATTTTTTAAACATAAAAACTGTACAAATTTCATTCTTGAAATTTCAGGTCTTGAATTTAATTTCCCCCGGCAACTAAAGTCTCAGAAAAACACATAATTCAAATTCAGTTGTCTGGCGGCACAAATCTCACCCCATACAGAGACGTGCATCCCCTCTCACACATGTCACTGGCAGATTTTGCAGCATGTGTGTTATCACCATATGCCAACTAAAAGGGAGGCCTCATGTCTTCAACAACAGACTGTCTCTGCATCAGACACCCACACATGATGCTGTCCCAATGAGTGCTAATATCTTCTCCTCCACATTACAAAGCCCTTTTTATAGCCATTTATATTTACACGTACAGATATTGCACCTCTGAAACTACCAACACACATCAAGGAGGTACACTGAATCTGTGACCACTTCATTATCCTTGCCATGCCCACTCCTGCCCAAATCCACCATAGCCTTCTGTCACTTAGGGACTGATGTTTATATTAGTAAGCAATTGAACAGTAGTATTCATTTTAATCCAAATGCAAAATACGGTCCTTTTTTGTGCACTTTCCTGCATTGGGTTTGAATAGGGTGTGCTTATGCTTGGACATTTATTACAAAAATTATGCAATTAATCCCACAAACCAATCATAAAAAAATACTCATCAGTCGTCCCACTCAGATGGGTGTAACGAAACCTCTGTGCTCTCGTTTAATCTGCCTCTTTGAGTCTGAGCCAACTCAACAACAGGGAACTGAAGCCATTATATTGCTCCAGCTTCAGATTCAAACAATTTTACCCTGCAGAACATGGGAGTTGTTGGTGTACTGCTGTCTCGATCTGTTAGTTTGTTTGTGTTATTGTGTGACTTTGGTGATTCTGAACTAACCCTTTAAAACACTGAAGTAACAAAAGCAAACAGATCAAGACAGCGGTAGTCCAGAAACTCCTGTATTGTACAAAGTAATATTAATATTTCTCAAAGAAGTTTGGTGGATTTGAAGACAGCATAGATGAAGGCTTCAGTTCCTCATCAGAAAAGGCTGTCTGACAGCAGTAAAGTGGTGAAAAAGCAGTTCTACTGGATAATTTGTGTTATTGTGTGACTTTGGTGAACCCACAGAAGTCACACAGTAACACAAGTAAACTAACAGATCAAGGCAGAGGTAATATAGCTACTCCTGGGTGAAATTACTGATTTTACCCACGGATATTGGTTGGTTTGAACAGAGCGATATTTGGCTTATATAATGGCAGTTTCTTGTCCAAAAAGGCTGTTTGACAGGAAGATAGAGTGGTGAAAATATTCTTAATATAGTGTACCCTTAAACTGATCTAGATTTTTTTAAGGTGGACCTTTTTTAAATGGCTAAAATACTTTTTGTTGGTGACCCTGTCCACAGCAGTTCATTGCTTAGCTTCCATGCTGGTACTTCTCTCTGTCGACACCAATCTACCGTAGGTAATACACTATCGCTAAGTATCTCATAAAACCCTACATCAAATAATCCACACTATCCCTTTAAGTCTTAAAATACAAAACTATTTGCATGTGTGTGTGAGCAGACGTGCGGCTGCATGTGAGCCTGGATGGGATAAGGTAATAAAAATTCTATTGACTGTGCAAAGGAGTCTCTAATTATAAACAGGCCTACTTTTCTATTCAACTCAAACTGACAGACTGACAAGAACAATTGTCTTCCCCTCCCTCTGGAGACATTATACTTTGATAAAGAGAGTGCTTTTCCTGTGTGAGAGCAGAACAGAAAGTGTCATAATACCATTCCTCAACAGTGCTAGATCTGACAGGACATCTACAGGAGGTTTTATTAGATGGAGGGAACTTGTTTTGTCGCTTTACTAATTTATACGCCACTTCCACACTGATATGCTGCAGCAGGGCAGTGTGGAGAGCCCGGCGTGCCATGTTTAGTGAAACATGGCGGCAGTGGACAATGTTCTTACAGACTCCAACAGGACAGGCAGACAGCTGAACATACAGAGAGACGGCCATTCAAACAAGCAGACAGACAGTTTCTACATTACTGGGGTCTTTAACAGGCTTTTTAAAACCTTTATCTCTCACAACTGCAGCTGTTCCTCACTTTTCTCTCTCTTCTCCTCCTCTTGCTGCTCTCCTCTCTCCTTTGTTCTTCCTCATAGTTCATCATCCTCCCCCTCGTGTATGCATTTTCTCCAGCACTGCCTTCATTTCACCCTCACAATCAATCTATTTTCTTTTTTTGTCTCTCCAAAGATTAAAGCTACTTCAGGATTAAGGAGCGTCACAACTGAAACAGACATTTAAAATTCATAGCCCACACTCAACCTGCATGCACGCACACACACACACACACACACACACACACACACACACACACACACACACACACACACAATTCGACAATAAACACGTCGACATATGCCAGCAAGGGGAGAGTGGGGAGGATAACCGTTACAAAACTAACACTGCTTAATGGCTTTCTATTCTCTCCTGTTTCAGTCAGGAGCCTCCTTTAGCTGTGAGCTTAGTCTTTGCTCAGTAAAACACTCCCGTCTCCTCCTTTCTCCTCGCCTCCCCCCTCTGCCTCCGCTCCCTCTCCCTCTGCCTCCTCCGACTCTTGAGAGAGGTCCTGTCCCAGGCCGGCAGAATTGTGGCCGACCTTTCACCCCTGCTCGCTAATTACAGCACCATGGCGACACTTCAAGTACCTTGTCACCCCCCCGGTACCACAAAAGTGAGCGCGTGTGCACACACAAAGAAACGCACACACACACACACACACACACACACACACACACACACACACACACACACACACACACACACACACACTTGTCAGACCTACATTCCAAAATGCATCAGCAACGACACACAGAAAAATATTCACACACACAGCTAGTTTGCTCTACACTCTTAGAAATAAAGGTACTAACTAGAACCATAAAGGGTTCTTCAACTTGTCCCCATAGGACAACCCTTTTTGGTTCCTCTTAGAACTCTTTATAAAGTTTCTAATTAGAACCATCTGTCAAAGGTATCATGCAGAACCTCCTGCGAGAGGTTCTACAGAGAACTCTTTTTTGGTGTGTTGCGTCCTCTTTGGGGGTTCTATCCAGGACCTTTCCACCTTCTAAGGGCGCCAACAAGAATCCACCCAAGGGGTCCTACCAAGAACCTTTTTATATTCCAAGGGTTTTAACTAGAACCCACCCAGAGCGTTCTACTAAAACCCCTTTAATATTCCACAGGTTTTATCTAGGGCACACCGAAAGGGTTCTGCAGAGAATGTTTTTATATTCCAAGGGTTTTATTGAGAACCCATCCCAGGGTTTCTGCCGAGAGCCTGAGTAAAACCACAGCCCCTCAGGAAGAAACCCTTTGGAACCCTTATTTCTAAGAGTGTATGAAGTCATTTAATTGGGGCCTCCTTTCAGTTCTGAATGGCAAGGATTCCTCTGACCTAGCTATTACAATAGAAACCCCTCCACCCCTCCCATCTCCCTCTCCTCCTCCTCATCACTCCCACTCAACCACCAGCAACCCCCCAACCCCCTCAACCGCCACCCACCCCTTTCTCATTCTTTCTTCTCATTTTTGTTTACAGAAGGCAGAGAGAAGAATAAGGATGAAGAATTCTTTCTTCCCCTCTGTCTGCTGTGATAGGAGCCCGTCCTCTCCTCCTCTGCCCGCTGTATCCCTCGTTGTCTGCAGGGGTCAGACACCTCCACACCTCTGGTTTCTGACCCCTGCCCTCAGCCCTGTTCTCAGCCAAAGATAAAGCTGATGTTCTGTTCAGTGGATCGTGACTGCAGCACTCTGCTCCTGCTGAGAATGTGTACACTATGTTTGACATTACAGTTCCAGATGGGTCAGCAGTGCTCATGCTGATTGGCAACAAGGTGAGAAGGAGAACTGATTCTGACAACTGACCGGTTGGGTGTATTCATGTGGTGTTGTATAGATTGGTTAAAAAGTGTTCCATGTTTCTTCGTTCTCTGCTGTCTTCTGGGGTTCATTTACTTAATCACCTGCCAGTTTGAAAATTGGGTATTTTGTTAATGTGTTGTCACTATTTTTATACATTTTGCCCCAATAAAGAGCTCATGGGGATAGAAACTTTCTATTCAACAAATCTGCGGGTTTGTCAGTGAGTAGGTGTTATTTTTTCATCAATATAGCTTTCCAGTAGCCTTGTACCCATACAGTATAATGTGTATAACTACACTGCTTCTGTGGTATATTTGTCATATGATGTTACTTTGATGTTCATAAAAGTAGGTGTACTGTGTACAGGTAACATAGGCATAGAAGTAATCTTCTATGCATGTATTTTTTCAGTACCAGTGTTAGTGCTATAATGTAACCACTGTAACCTGTTGATTTTAGGTGGCCCACTATCACTAACACTATCTTCTTTTAATTTAATTTAATTTAATTTAATTTTATTTTATTTTATTTAATTTTATTTTATTTTATTTTATTTTATTTTATTTTATTTTATTTTATTTTATTTTACTCTCTTTTATTCTGTTTTATTTTATCTGCCAGGAGGGGATTGTGAAATGGCTTGCGTGTGTGTGTGCGTGACCAACAGACCGGGAGCTTGGCCCTAGCTAATCTACTATCTACTAAACTACTATACTCTTTTTTTTTTTTTTGTCTGTTTGTTTGTTTGTTTGTTTTGTTTTGTTTTTTGCACATTCATGACTGTATGTTGAAGGACCTGTGGGATTCACAATTTTTGTAAACTGTTTTTCATGCCTCCACGCCAACGACAGTTATAGCCAGAGGCAGTATGTTTTTGGATCAATCCATTCTTGTGAACGTGATATCTCAAGAACCCCTTGAAGAAGCTTCTTCAAACTTCACATAAATGATCACTTGGACACAAGAATCAACTGATAAAAATTTGGTGGTCATTGTGATCTTGCGTCCATCCCACTCTCATGAACACAATATCTCAGGAACATTTGGATGGAATTTCTTTTCAGATTTGGCACAAAAGTCCACTTGGGCTGAAGGATGAACTGCTCAGATTCTGGTTGTTGTGGGTCAAAGGTAACTGCAACTGCAAAAAACATGTTTTTGAAGAGTAACTATTTACATGTACCTAGTTACAGTACATGTAATTAAATTATCAAAAAAGAGGAACTGTAATCCCTTATAGTTTCTAACAAAAACTATGTAATTAAACTACAGTTACTAATCAAAGTGTTTGTGATTACAAAAGAGTTACATCCAAATATTCTTTTTGGGCTGCCTACTCAGTTCACTCAAACATTTGCATGCTTTATGATGTCATGTTGTTACTTTTGGTCCCACTAGAGCCACAATGGAAGATTTCTGTAAATCCTGCTAGATCCTGAGCCATCAAACTGTCAGAGTGTCTTAGACAGAGAATCACCTCAGACTCCTGTTCCCAATATGTCTCTGAAGTGGAAAGCTGCTACAACATTTACAGTTTAGGGAGCATTGTGGAAAAGGGCTTAAAGGAACCCAGGATGGAGAGATTTTCATTGCAGTTTGGTTACACAACAGTGTGACCTCTGAACTTTGAACCTGCTTCACCTGCAGAGTGAAAAAACAGGCTCTGTCATTATGGCAACAGGGTTAAAAAGAAAAAAAAAGATTTCTCAGCTGCATGCCTTTATCTGTCTTAACTGGTGTGAGTGACCGTCTATCTGCCTCCCTTGTTTTGGAGAGGAACAACACACACATGAAGTGTGTGTCACAGTCAGGATGATGCAGGGGCTTAAGAGAAACTGGATCGGGTTTATATGTGTGTTTATGTGTGCGTGTATGCACGTGCTATCAGTGTCTAACAGGTGGAAGACTCTGCTCCTCTCTGGAACAGTTCGGGAAACAAATGACATTTCCACTCCAAAGGGAGAGGGGGAAGCAGATATAGGCTACTGCAGCCTGTTTGAAGAGCTGGAGACACAATTATACAGAGAGGGAGAGGTGATGTGTATGCTGGGATGAAGGAGTAGAGGAGGAAACAACAAGGTTAATGCTGGTGGGAAAAAATGATGGGGAAGCCTACACTGTAAAAAAAAAAATCATGCAGGAATTTAGTGTAATTGGCTAATCTTTTCTCATTAACTTCATACAAATATACAAGTTTCATTTAATCAAGTCAATTGAGCTTAAAATTTCTGACTTTTATTTTCAGACCACTCAAAAACATGACTTCTTTTGGCTTGAAGCCTTTGACTTGAAATGATGTACAGAGTTCAATCAATTCATTAAATTACGTTTATAAAGAAAAATCAGCATATTTGCAGACTTCCCAGCATGCATTGCTTGGAAGTTAAAACTCTCCTGAGACCGATATTTTCTAATACACTGTGAACCATGAAGGCTAGTACACTTCATTAAATGTATGGTTGATTTAAAAAAAGGTATGTGTTGACATAATAATGTTGGTAATTAGATCAACTTAATATTGTTTGTAATTTAATCTCAAATATCTGCACTAATTAATTTAAGACTAAATTCAAGTTGTTGTAACTTAATGTCATTGGATTGACATTAGATTGAATGGAAAACTTGTGTTCACAATTATGGTAATAATGTCCATAACACTTAAGAGATTCTTTTAAATAAAGGGGAAAACTAGTTGAAACAACTTCATGTTTATGAGTAATCAGCTGAGTAAGTGGTAATTAAAAGTTCTTTTGATTGTACAGGAAAAGTTAATGCCCCTGACTGAATGTAATTTTTTGGTTGAACTTTTCATTAGAATTCATCATAATTCACAAACATTAATGCAATCTGTTGTGTTAAATGTTATAAATGTACCTCAGTTGGTTCAAATGGATATCTTAAGCTTTTTGAACATGTTTTCTCAAGTACAACTGAATTAATCAAGTTTACTCGACTAGAAAAGTTTATTTGCTTTAAATCAACACAAAATTACCTCAACTTGTCTTTTAAGTTAAATGAAACAGTTTGTTTTTACAGTGAATGTTCTTTAGGATCTGTTATGTATGTTACAAGCTTACTCTCTCTCTCTTTTTCTCTCTACCCCTCTGTCATACACACACACACACACACACACACACACACACACACACACTCGGGCAGGCTTGTTAAGCTGGGAATTCCTCACGGCGCTGTGCACTCTTGTGTGTGGCAGGCAGAGCATCCATTATGTATGCCCCACACACCGTCTCTTTACATGGGTCAGTGCCACACATACACGCACATGCGCACACACTTGTGCAGACACACACACACACACACACACACACACACACACACACACACACACACACACACACACACAGACAAATGCAAACAGAGATACATGCATGTACACACAAAGTGGCCCACAGACACCAAATGCTTTAGTCAAATGCCAGGAAGGCTCCCTCGAGGGCTAAAATTGTGTCTCTTGCACACATATACACACATACCCAAACACACACAAAGAGAAAAGACACCTTGCTCTCAGACACTGTGCCTCCTTCAGAGCCGTGGCACCCAGTGGCTGTTGCTAGCACCCTGCTCCTTTTCCTTTTCATTTCAGATAGAGAGATATGGAGAGGGGAGAGTGTGAGATATAAAGATACAGAGGTGGCATGGAGGTAGAGAGGGTAAAGTCATGTTTCAACAGAAAAAATAAATGATTGCTGAGTGATTCATCCTTAAAGAGCAGATGAAAAGAAAGGAAAGGAAAGGACAAAGCAAGAAATAAAGCGCCATCATTTCCCACAGCCCCCATTTCTCCATTACTCTAACTCCACCCATCCTCGCTTTTTATCCTTTGCTCCCTCTGCCTCTAATAACCAGGTATATCGCTCTCACCCTCCTCCCTTTTATCTTTGTTTGAGCATATCTGTCTTCTCCAAGCCTATATCCTGTGCTATCCATTTTCTCTCTCTTATCTGTGCAGATCCATGTTGTGCTGCTGTTCTCTTTATGTGCTTCACTTCACATCTCTCCACTCTTCTCAGTTTGACCCCACCTCTCCCTCTCTCAGCATTACTGAATGTCCTCTTTCTCCTTCTCTATTGTGCTGACGGCAGAGCCAAAAGAGGCACACTGTGTGTATGTGTGTATGTGTGTACATTTGTAACTGTGTGTGAGTGTGTGTGAGAGTGTGTGTGTGATGCAGCTCTGACCCTCTAATCAGTGTGAGGAGAAACAGAGGAGGACTTGTGCTGCCCAGCAGGGTCAGAGGCCGTGTAGAGTCAGCCATTACCCTCTTTCACCGAGACACACACACACACACAATTCCTGGGCTTCGTGCCCAGTGAGGCATCTGCCTCTGAACAGACAGACTTGTGTACAACAGCACTGCTAGAAACACACACACACACACACACACACACACACACAGAGGAACAGATAGGAAAGACCGAGTCACTCTGTATCTGTGCACTGTTTGACTGCTCCAACCCCAGGTCTCCTTATCAGCTGTCTCTCATCTATCACAGCCGTACAGACACAACTCTCACTCTCTCTCTACACATGCACATACATATGCACACACACACAAACCTACATACACACACACACCTCTTTGGAGGATGTTTCAGTTTGTGTTGACACGGCTCCAGCATCTCCAGCTGACTGCTTTGGTGTGCAGGGTAAGAACGTTGGGTAAATAACATCTAATGTGACTCATCAACTTGTAAAGCAATCATCCATGGTATATGCACGCAGACACACACACCCCAACACATGCGCACACACACATGCACACGCGCACACATACACTCCTGTAGACGCTTACGTTGTCATTAGTTTACAGCAGTTGCAGTTCATTAACACCTGTCAGGTTAATGTCTATACCTGAAACACAATAGCTCTCACATTGCACGCAGTGTACAGTATATATACCTACTGCAGAACATGAGTAGTCACAGATGAAACGACGTCTAGACCGAAACATTTTTGGATGTTTAATGGCATACTATGCCCTTTTTATACTTAAAAAAAAACAATGCAATGTATATACTCATGTAACCATAATATTGTGATTTCCTCAGGATATTTTAGGCTACAGCCTGTCTGGCAGCGGTGTGCAGCCCCCAGCCAATACAGTGTGCATATTTTCAGGTCAGGACTCTATATGAACGTATGTAGCGACCAATGGTTTCACCCTCCTTGACTCTGTCTGTGAGAGCTGCAGAAAGAGTTTTACACACATACACACCCTGGCTGAGCAGACTAAGGCATTGCTTTGGCTGTATTTATGCAAAAATCAATGTTGTGCAGAGATGTGGGCCTGTATATTTGTGCTTTAGAACATAACCACTGTGAAACAATGAGAAGATAACATTTTATTTCTCTGATTCACTGCTTTGTTCTCGCTAATGGCGCTTATTCTCTTAATTTATTCAACAGGTCTCCCTCCCTCTCTCTCATTTGTTGAGCCAGGGATGAGGGCCTAACCTTGAATGGAGCATTACCAAACAATGCTGCATATTCTTCTTTAGTTATAGTAGAGTTACATCAACAGTTTTAAAAGCATCTAAATAAACTGTATTACAGTGAATTTTATTGATAATAATCATTTTGACATGTCACAGTGGGAACAGCACTGGTGTAAATAATAAAAAGAATGATGGCTGAATTCTTTTTAGCTGCTTCAGTTTCAGGGTGCTGATATTGTGCATGCTGGCTCATTGGACACCAAAAAACAGAGCCATTGTTAATCATATTAGTAACACCTGTGCTTTCACTACTAAACCGAGTCAAAATTTTTGTTGTGCAAAAGGACTATGATTACATGTAATCTAGATGTCTGAAAGACCACCTTTATCCTAGATGACTTCTGAGAAAGATTTGGTCCAAAAATGGGATCTTCTATTCTCCTGCGTTCCATTTGTGCTATGGCCATCACATAGTGCATGTCAACATCCACTCTAGGCCGGTGACTAAACAATTTGGACAGCTTAGGTTTCAGGATAAACAGCTTTGGCATAAAATTGCGTGGCTATTAAGCCTGCTGGAGAAACAATTAATCATATTCAACTTTTCTTTAGAGGTTCATCCTAAATCGAGCTTAAAGCAGCATCCTGTCCTGATGAGAGCAGAGGATGAGCGAGCAGGAGGAGGAAGGATATCAATTATGGAGGCTGCGGTTGTCGTCATTGTCGTCATCATCGTTGTCGTGATCATCCTACTGTGTGCATTCTCATCACCCATATGTTCATGTTGAAAATACAGTTTATCCCTTTGTTCCCCGTTTAATCCTATCATCTCTCCTATCCTCTGCTTTGCTCTGTCGCCCTTCTCCTCCACCTCTTTCAAACACCCCCTGCTCCAAAATCATCCCCCTCTCCTCTCTTGCCTCCATGTGACGGTCCCACACTGTTCCCTATAGACTGAAAGAAAGGCCAGCTTAACATTGTAGCAGCTTGGCAACCAGGCACTAAAAGAGGGGGTGTAAAAAATGAAAAAAGCCCTGTGTTTTCCCTTGAGCCTCTTCTTCCCTCCATCTCTGACCCCCGTCTCTCTACCCTCTCTCTGTCTCTCTGATTCTCTCCTCTAAGCTGGCTGATGGCGGCGGGGTCGGGGACCCTGGCTGAGTGGAACTCATTACAGACTCCCTTCATTTCCATTCTGAGTGGGGCCTGTAGAGAGAGCGCGCACCAGGGCATTGAGGTGCACTCGCAGAGGGAACAGGGCGAACACATTGAGCAAGACACCACTTATGAAGAGTGACGGCCAACAGAAACAGCCTTTAATACCCCCACAGAGGAATAAGAAGAGGGGGGGCTAGCACGCCAACCACAGAGTGAAAGAGGGAAGAAGAGACGGCGAGGAGAGAAGGAGCAAAGCAAGAAAATAGCAGGACAAGGCAGAGTGCAGGGCAAGCTGTGGGGCTGACACAACAAGAAGGCTCATTTAATAAACATGAGCTGGAGCCCAGTGCAATCGAGTGCTACAACGGAAAGCTTATGCAGATGAGAGCCGACCTAATGACTAAATGGAGTGGATAGAGAAAAGAAAAGAAAAGGGAGGAGGGAGAGATTAAAGAGGGAATGGAAGGCAGAGGCGAGGGAGTAGTGTTTAAGTGTCTGTGATGGAGTGTAAACAGAGGAGTTTCTCTGCTGTGTGGTGAAAGACTTTGTTAAACACAGAGAGGGAGGAGAACTGAGAGGAACACGGCATTGCCCATCATGCAGCTGTGCATGTTAACACCAAACAACCAAGGGCATCATAGTGAGGGTACAGCTTCTATGGCCTTATATAACCTCATCATCATAAGACATGTTTGCATGTGAAGTGTATCCTGGCTAAATATTGTTTCTATGGTAATATTTGATATTTGCTTTTACACTAAGATGTACGTGTTGGAGAAATTCCTGAGGGGTTGTATAAGGTGCTGGTCTGCATACCCGCATTTCGACAGGCAGAGAGAAACATCAGCATGGAAGCTTAGCAGTGTACTGCTGTGGAGTGTCAGTAAAAATGTATTTTAGCCACCTAAAAAAAAGAGGTCCTCCTAAAAGAGTCATATAAGTTTTAATGTACATTCATCACTTTACCTTGCCGTCACAGAGCCTTTTCCGATGTGAAACCACTGTTAATAAGCAATATATCACTCTCTCTAAACCAACCAAACTCCATAGGTGAAGTCCATAATTTTATGTGCTGGAGTTGCTGGGCTACCACTGTCTTGATCTGTTACAGTAGCTTGTTTGTGTTATTGTGTGACTTTGGTGAATCCAAACTATCATTTTAAAACACAAAAGTCACACTATAACTCAAACAAACTAACAGATTGAGGCAGCAGTAGTCCACAACTCCTGCTTTGGCTTACATAACTGTTTCCCATCAGAAAAGCAGTGCAAATATTCTAAATATAATTTTCCTTTAAAATTACATTGAATTTTTCTAGGTGGACCTGTTTTAATTCGCTAAAATATCTTTTGTTGTTGACTCTGTCTACAGCCATACACTGCTAAGCTTACGTGCTGGTGCCCCTCTCTGTTTCTCCTACTTGAGTTGTGCTGCCTGGCATCTACTACAGCTAATACATCCATAATTCCTTCATGCAACCCTACTTCAAATAATTCTAACTATCCCTTTAACTTGAATGAAAATGGAAGCAACAGACTAGACAAACACTGATAGTCTGTCATTTGTTTAACCACCTCATCAGCCACAAATCAACAAACATCAGGCTAATTTGCACCAATTACAGAGCAGCATTTGTGCGTCAGCGAGTTCCATTACAGATAAGGAGCCCTGAGCTTTAAGAAAAGAGGAGGTTTAAAGGCATATGCAAAGGAGAGCTTTTTGATGGTGTGTGCACAGGAGATGGGTCTGGGCTTTTGGAGGAAAGAAAGCTGTTTACCTGGAACAGAGGATTATGGGACAACTCCCTGTGGCATGTTGGAAGCTGTGGGGGTCTGGGAGGGCTGGGCCTTAAATCAGTTTAGGGAACAGTCACACCTCTCAAAGTTGTTCACCACCACGGTCTCCTCTTTTTTTCCCTCTGTGTCTGTCTGCCTCTGCCTTTCTCACACACATACACACACAAATACCCACACACACTCTTCATCACCCCCAAAATATTTATCCCCTCTCCATTTGCTTTTTGCAAAAGGTTTAAGTCGCAGTTAGTTTCCAAACTTAATCCATCATACACTATTTCATTTTCTCCCTGCAGAAGTCATTCTTTTTTGCTTTTTTCCCAACAAATTGCAAAAAGTGTAATCTATAAAGTGTAAACAGGCAGAAAATACCTGTACTGTATATAGATTGTCAATTCATATTGAGTGAGTGACGTGTTGAGTTGCAGTGTTTCTTTATTCATGCAAATTTAACAAAATGATTGAGTCTTATAGCCAAACATGTGAAAAGACCAGTGGTCAAAAGTCAAAGTCCTCACAAAATGGTCTAATATGCATCTATTGTGGGGTCCTTGACATAAAAAAAAGTTTGAAAGCTCCTATTTTAGACTGTTGATTGGACAAAAGTAGCAATTTGAAGATGTCACTTTGGGATATTAAAAAAAAAAGTTTTGACATTTTATAGAGTAAACAAGTAATCAATAAATCATGAAACACTTTGCTTTGAACAGGAAAGTGAGAACAAGGTGTTCGCAATCTGCAAGCTCCTCACTAAAGGCCACTAAATCCAACACACTAGCCCTTTCACAAGAACACAATAATTCTTATTTTCAGATTATACATGAAAACCTACTTATGATTATTATTCAATTTCTGCCATATTCTACCTATAAATCGCTGTAAATCTTACACACAGGACCTTTAAATGTAAACTAGCCAATATTATACAGGCCAAACATAAATACAAAATAGTTAAATTTAGATTTAAAAAGTATGCCTTCCATGAGAATCTACCAGGGGAATGAATCAGTGTGGCTCTGCTGTTATGGGATTTGTTTTTGCCCACTTCTGCTATGATATGGAAACAATAGCAGAGGAATTAAAGAAAAGGGGAAAAGCCTTGTCCAGGCTAAAACAGTATCCATATGATGTCAGTGAAAGCTTTGTCTTCATAACATCAGTGACAGCTTTGTCCTCCCCGGTATGTCGAGGGACCACGAAAAATGCTGCAGTGAGATCAGAGAGAGGAGGAGAGCTGTGGGTGGACGCCAAATAGAACACTCCTACTCTAAAGTGGGACAGTCTGTTGGCAGCATGAAGTCTGTGTGTTTGTGTGTAAGCGTGTAATACAATTGTTTCTGTTCCCGTGTTATAAAATGTTTGCATTCCTCACTTCTTCTCCTTCTTCTTCTTCCCGTCCAGAAAGTGTGTGGGTGGATTATTCTTTGTGTGTGTGTCTATTTGTGTTATTGAATTCACACAGTTGACGTGAGCTGGCGTATGTGTGTCTCTCAGTGTGAGTGGGAGTAAGAGTGTATGTGCCACACTGAGTTTAATTAGCCTGCGTGGTGCTAGCGGGGCTGTGGTCAGACAGGGCTGGTGGAGCGGTGAATGGGAGCAGGTGGCCTCTGCTACTTGGGGGAGTCAGGGTCCGGCCTCCAGAGTGGCTGCCCCACCGCCCCCACCAACCTGCCCACACAGCCCTGGCCTTGAGGGATGGGGACAGAGGGCCTACCTGCATGCCTCTCTGAGCCTGAGGAAGGCCGGTGGATGGTAATCACTAATCGCTAACATGCTGTCTTTTTGCCTGCCTGGCCTATTCGCCCCACACCAGGGAGGGTGAAGCCTTTAAAAGAGGGGCTTCTCTGACTTAGAAGTAAGTCAAACAGGGAAAAACAGGGCTTTGCTATACAGCCTCAGCAGGGGCTCTGGAGGAAGACCAGGTCAAGAGCTGATAGCAATATTATGGCTGAGAGAAAGAACAAGGGAGAGAAGGACACGGGGTAGCGAGTGCCAGGTGGCAGCAGTGGCATGTCTCTGCCACCTGTCCTGGGGAATATGAACCCTTCTCGCTCCTCCTGTTCTCCCAGTGTGGGATGACACTGGCTCCCTGTCTGCCTGGCTGGCTCGCTGGCTGTCAGCCTGTCCATCTATCCGTCTGGCCGTCTGTCAGCCTCACTACTAGTCAGTTGGTCAGTCAGTCAGTCAGTCTCCCTTTTTATCAGCCTGTCTGTTAGCCCATTAGTCCAGAAAGTCAAAAACAGTTTGGTAGCACCACCTGTATTCATCATCCCCCTCTCTACTTTAAAGGGATAGTTTGGTGTGGGGTTGTATGAGGAACTGATCAATAGTATTACCTACAATAGAGGTTCATCGGCACACCCCGAGTTTGAAGTAGCAGAGAGGAGTACCGGCACTGAAGGTCAGCAATGAGCAATGTAGTATTAGCAACAAAACATATATTAGCCACTTTAAAAAAGGTCCACCTAAAAAAGAAACACCAATTTTAAGTGTACACTATATTTAGAATATTTTACTTCTGCTGCCAGACAGCCTTTCTGATGGGAGACCGCTGTCATATAAGTCAAATATCACTGTGTCCAAACCAACCAACCAAAAACCAGAAGATGGGAGTTGCTTGTCTACTGCTGCCTCAATCTGTTAGTTTGTTTGTGTTATATTGTGACTTCTGAGTTTTAAAAGGATAGTTCAAATGCACCGAAGTCACACAATAAAACAAACAAACCAACAGATCGAGGCAGCAGTAGACTAGCAACACTCGTGTTCTGCAATGTAACATTATTGATTTCGCCCATGGAGTTTGGTTGGTTTCCCTTCAGAAAAGGTTTCTGAGAATGAAGTGCTGAAAATATTCTAAATTAAGTGAACACTTAAACTGATATTGATTTTTCTGGGTGGACCTTTTTTAAGTGGCTAAAATACTTTTTGTTGTTGATCCCGTCCACAGCATTACACTGCTTAGCTTCCATGCTGGTACCCTTCACTGTTTCTCCAAACTATGCACGCCAACCAGCATCTGCTGTAAATACAGTAATACACTGACTTTCAATAAGTATCTCATACAACCCAACATCACATAATCAAAACTTCACTTCCTCCATACATTTGTATCTATTTCTCAGCCTCATTATCCTCTTGGTTTGTTGTCATCTTCTTTGCTACCTCCCTCACTGTATTACATCTCCATCTCTCCTTCCTTCGTCCCTAGTCCATCACTCCTTCCTTAACTTCCTCTTGCTTCCCCTTCTTCCTTATCCCCCTGGCCCCAGTTCAGCCCACTAACAAGCTTTAGCTATGCACAAGCTATCGTGGCAACCAGTCATTTCAATTACAGCAACCACACATGCACACCCAACACATACACACAAACACGTTCTCACACAGTGCGACGGAAAACAATACCTCCAGCGAAACACAAAGATACAAGAGCTTGTTTCATTCACTGCCAGCTACATTCAACTTCAAACAGGTCCTCCTTGTGCTTAATATGCAGTCTCCACTCTGCAGTCTCTTAGAAAGGAAATGACTCTAACAAAACGCTGCGACTGGATTGAAAAACGTCTATGAAGACATAGAGGTTGTGCTGGGGGTAACATTTCCTGACACCTAGCTTGGCAACAGGAAGCAGTTTAGGAGAGAGGCACTGCTAGCATAGCCCGAAGCCTAAACTCCGCTGGTGTGTGTGGAGTACAAAGTGATGTTTGAAAATGCACAAAGACACAGAAGAATGCATGCACACAAGCAAGCAAGCACGGATGCACATAAACAATCAGTCATACACACAAACTCGCACACACATACATGCGCAGAGGACAGTAGAAACTCCTCCTGCCAGCCCTGCACCATCTGTCTCTCTGTCTGTGCTTCACAGCCGTGCCCAAACAGGGCCCCAGCAGAGTCAGTGTGAAATTAGCTGCCTTTGTGGGGCTTTGTCTGCTTGTACATGTCTGTTTGGGTGTACCAGCATGCTCGGTTTAGATGCGTATTTTAGAACATATTTGCTGTCAGACTGTCAAGAGGTAACCCACGTCAGAGTGCTAGTACAGCGTGTTTGTGTATGTAAGAGAATCCACAGTCTGATCTAATGGCTATTTCCCCTGACCTCTGACCTCTAAACAACCACGCTGACCTTAGCCTCTATACACTCCACATACACCAGCCTGCAAATGAGGTGTGTGTATTTACATGCTATTGTCTGGCCAGTCAGTCCCTGGAAGCCTATCTGGCCCTGCTCGGCCATATCTAGCTCCCAGGGTGCTCTTTGATATTCACTCAGCACTCTGACCTTCCATGACCTTTGACCTGACCTTGTAACCCCAGACTTTTGAGAGCTCCGTTCTCCTCCTCTCTGCCTACTAATATGTGATAAATCATGTCTGCCCTGACACTGGTCTGAATGCACGCACACATACACATGCACACACACACACACCAATTATCCCACTGCCACATCATCACCCCACACCCCTCACATTAATGAGTCCAGGGGTTAAAGGTTGTTGACATTCCTCTCACGCTCCTGTCTGAACACTATTGCATGGCCCACACACACACACACACACACACACACACACACATACACACAACCACAACAAAAGAGTGAGGTTTCAAGAGAGACTTGCTCACAGCATGCTGTGGTGAGGTGAAAAGCTGTACTCCTACAGGCCCTTTAAAGTAGAGACGCACCGATCCACTTTTTTTCAGTCTGATTTGGTTATCTGCCAATACCGATACATTACTGACTTACTTATTGCTTTGCACTGTTTTTGCAATTCTGCAACACACTTCTTGTACAACAATGCACATTGTTTCTATCATTAGACACTTTTCCCAATGATTGCAAGATGTTTCATTCTTGAGCGAACACTTCTATTCAACATACAAAGCATACCTTAAATTGGAAATGTACAAACAGGAAAACACTCGTACACTAATGCACCAATCGGTCTAAGCCCTACAAATAGACCCCAGGGAAGCTCACCTCATCTGTGAGAACTTGGAGGCAGTGAGAGTGAAAGGGAAAGGGAGTCTGAGAGGAGGACAAGCACGAAACACAAGAAAAGGGCCAGGCAATAGACTAGAGACATTTCCGA
Organism: Lutjanus campechanus; assembly: GCA_027495735.1. Taxonomy (NCBI): domain Eukaryota; kingdom Metazoa; phylum Chordata; class Actinopteri; order Lutjaniformes; family Lutjanidae; genus Lutjanus; species Lutjanus campechanus. The sequence goes on along the minus strand of JAJHUR010085793.1, from coordinate 12,085 downwards.
CAACATTAGGGCCACTTTGGCGGACCATGCCATAAACAATGGCCTGACGATGAAGGTGGTTGGGCTGACAGGCTAGCCAAATCTGAGTCACATGGTAGTATCCATACTGTAAAACAGACATTTAGACTGGACAACAGGTATGTCTCCAACTTTCTACACCATACTAGACCCTCATTATGCATCACAGTATAATATAATGTAGTGATACAGAACAGTAAAAGAACCGAACCAATGACTTAATGTTCTTGCACTTTCTACAGAACTGCCAGACAACGTCCTGAAGGTGGAAGGCAACATCTACCAATGAACAGGAACGGGTCATTGCTGCCAATATAGTGTTGGCAAACAACACCTTTTTCATCATGTCACTGTAGTTTTGCAGTCATTATTTTTGTTTCTGTGAGTCAACAGTAAAATTTTGTACTGATTACTGTACTGTAATTCTACTCCTCTTTGTGGTTTTTGTTGTTTTAAAGTAAAAACCTGCAAGGGCAAAAAAAATAAGCTGTATACTTCTTTTTATGAAGGCTTTCTATTTTTGTGGTCATTGAAATGTGAGTAGATGTACTGTATTAGAACAATCTTTCACAGATGAGAAAATTAAAAATGTAAATACAATAAGTACTAATGACAGCAGTGTTTTGTATAAATCACATTAGTATGCTGTTGTTGCTTTGAGAGAGTAATTCAAATGGTGCATCATTTTGTTGCAAAATGCCATTTTGAATAAGGACTGCTGGGTTTTGATTGCAGAGTCTCATTTTGACATAGATGTGAGATGTTCCTCTCCAAGTGTTGTGTTTCATTTGGCTTGTATGTTGAGTTTTGACAAAATGAGCCAATTTTTGCAACAAGTGTGTAAGCAATGGGCAAAAATGGTAATAAAATAACATGAGGCTGAAACTGAACTGAGATTTCACCAAATGGAAAGGTTGTGTAGTTTATGTAATGTAACTTCTGTACTTATGTTGTGGTGTCCTTCAACCATTGTGGGCTGCTGTAGGATTGTGACTTGTGACATTCACATGTGCAGCTGACAGGCTGAGAGACAACCCTCATTTTTGACTAATTTCCCATTATGCATTGCTGATAGTTTAAGATTGCTATTTTATGTTCCAAAATGCAAATATTACTATATTTTAGTGTTTGTAATTTGTTCGTCATGAGTTTGTTGTATGTTTGTAATGTGTTTGTCATATATTTGAAAAGTTTTTATTTAAAATATGGTACATGGTTTATGGTGGTTTATGTTGGATAATGTCACTTTTCTGCTGTTTACCGTTACACTATGACTGAAGTGTTTAGTACATTTCTTCACTATGCTACTACTTGAAATGCATTTTCCTTGTATAAAACGCTAATCCAGCGTAAACATGAAAAGTGCTACTCTACTCTCATGTTCTCTCTACTTTTGTTCATGCTGCTTAACATAGTATTTACAAATAGATAATACATGGCACTGTTGAACTTACATCTGCATGCAGATTAGTGACGGGAGTCCAGTACCTAATGAATGACTTACAGCAGTATTGCGCCCCAATACCAATACTGGATCAGATCTGGCCCATCTCCACTTTGACATCAAACAGAAAAAGCCAAATAGTTGCATCAAGATTAAAGTAAACATGTTAAAAAACATTTTACCACACAGACAAAAGAATCAACAAAGCATATTTAGAGTCTCAGAGTTGAAAAGGTCCTGAGGCTGATTCAGTGTGTGGTCTGAGGCTTGTAGGGCAGTCGGGGCTGTTGCTAGCCAGACTGATGAAGAACGCTGCTGCCTTGTGACAGATAATCATTGTATTCTTCTCTGCTGCAGAGTCTTGGCTAGGAGACAAACCGTCTGGCAAACAGACAGCTTTACGGCGCAGAGCTCAATCAAACTGTCTCCCTACCCAACGGTAAACACACACACACACACAAACACTCATACAAGCAAGCCTTACACACGCACACACACACACAGATGAAGCAAGCCTAGAGCCAGCAGAGCCTAACCCAGATTGATAACACCAAACAAATCAGTCTGTCGATTCCCCCCACTGCTTACAGGAACATAGCTTTATCAACAGTGACATTTTGATTGTTGCATACTTTACTTACCTAATTAATTTAGAAGTGTTCTAATTCAAATGCCATTAACATTGTACACTGGTTGATTTCAGCCATTATTCCTGCATAGATGAGCAGGAAAGTCAGCAGTCATGACAAAAGGGAAAGAACCCTTGGCTCCACTGTGCCAAGCGCCCTCTGCTGGACAAATGTGGCACACCACCACCAGTCTCTCTGCTCCATTGCTGTGTGCTGTGGCAATTGGTTACTGGTGGGGAAATTGGCAACAGTCAAAGTCAAAGCTGATAGGCTCTGCTGCCCTCCTAAGACACCCAATCCTGTCCCTAAGGAGAGGTGGGCTCCTCACTAACAACACAAAAGAGGAATAATGCAGGAGAAAGGGCTGAGCCAGTCCACTGTGTACTGCGTGTATAGTATACAGTATAGGATGTGTGTGTGTGCAGTGATGTGAGGACATCCTAGCTTCTTTGCTGCCCAGTGAGAAATTGAATGAATAGAGGAAATAGGAAAAACAGACTATGTTCATATAACAACAATGTGTATGAGAGAAAAGGTGAGTGATGGGTTCTTTCCTTCAATACCGTGAATATATTTTGAATGCATATATGTGTGTGTGCCAAGCCATGTGTGTGTCCTATTCCCCTCTGATGGCTGACCTCTCACCTCCACCACCACCTCTAGACCCTGCAACAATTGTCCCTTTGAGGTCCAGAGGCCCCTGAGGGTGTGTGTGTGGCTGTGGTAGAAGACCAGTCATGGCAGTCTGATCCTGAGCTGAGCTAACAGGATTAGAGGAGCCAGGGCTAAGAGGGGAGGAGTTCCCCCATCTCCGTCTCTTGGGGATCAGAAATGACACGGCTTCAGCAGATAGATGCCCTTAGAGTTGAAGACAACTAACTGGACAGCACAGATTTAAAGGTAGGAGTGAGAGAGTAACAGACCTGCTTGTTTTCTTCTGAATCCTTAGAACAGTGGTTAAAATCTGCAAGAAAAGTGCAAACCTAACTCTGCAATGGCCCCCTTTAGGAAGGCACTTTGCTTAACTTCAAGTGATCCCAGTGGCCAACATTGGAAGATTGTGTTTACTAGGGCTGTACCCAACTCAGAATTCTGTCAGTCAAAATGGATTTGGCTGTTCAATGTGAAGATCCTTTTTTTTTCAGTTCAGCACCACACTAAACTCCTATATCAGCATACACGAGGATGTTTCACCTGTAAAACTCACATTTTAATACCTTACTTCATCATTTGTGATGTGTAAGCTAGAGATGTTCCAGTATCCTTTTTTCCTTCCAGATACTGATTCCGATACCTGAACTTTGCATACTGGCCGATAACAAGTATTGGATTGCATGGATGTGATATCATTGTTGTATGGCCTGTTTCATGTAATCCTTTGTAAAACATGAACAAATAGAAATATAGAGAATCAATGTGATAGAACATGACTTCACCATCCTGTGAAAAAATGGCATATGGCACATTGCTTGGAAGTATCAGGGTCCCCTTATTGGGGTTAACAAATCACGTGGTATCGGATCAGTGCATACACTTGCATATTTGCCGATACCAGCATTTTTAGGCATTTTCCAATACTGGTATTGATATTGGAAAAACCTGACTGAAAATATCAAATTTCCACACAGTCAGAAAAGATAAAAGTGTGTTCTCCTGCTCACAGTTCAGGTATAAAATCCCAGCACAGCACAGTGGATTTTGAGTAAAATTTACAGCCTGCCATGCTGTTGCATAGTTCTGTGTACAATGACACAGCTAAAAACAAAACCCAAAACATGTTTACCAACCACTCTTTTCACCCTCTATCATCAGACATCAGTCTGACTCATTGGATGTATACTGTTGGCATAAGCCTGCCATTGAATGCCTGTTTGAGGTGGCATGCAGTATATCCGCTAACTGTGTTTTCAAAGTCCCTGTCGCTGCAGGAAACAACAACAACCTCTGGACTAGAAACCTACATGGTGAAAATGACAAGTTAGCACCTGGTCACGAAATGGTAGAAACTTGAAAATTATAGCAGCTGTCACCCTTTCTTTTGCAGGGATTTAGCCATTTTAATGGCCATGCTTGCCTCCCAACATGCAAATGTTCCACCAAAACAAGTTCCCCCCAAAACAATTTGGCAGGGTCACTGCATCCTGGACTTGTGTGTCACCCAAAATTATTGTATAAAGTAAAACAAAGCAGCTTTTTTTTCTCTATAGCAGAATGATCATGCATGGAGCCAGGCCTTTGTCCAACGCTGGGTGTGTCAGCTAATCAAAAGATATATTTCAGATTATATTTATATCTATTTTATCCTCTTAATGTAACTCACAGTAACTAACACACAAAAACAGACTGCTTGAGTTGAGGAATTGCAGTCAACTGAGTGTTCTCTCTGACTGATGACTCAAGTCTTCGACTTTCAGGGTGCAGCCCTAGTGGTTGCTGGAAAAAAAGTGAAAAATGTGTCTTTGCATGAATATTAAAGTAGTTGTTAAAAAAATAAAGCTTGTGATAAATTGATCTCTTGGGTAGCGATTGGTTAAAAGTGATTAAGGTCTGCAGAGCATTCGACGAGCTGAAACAAAATCAAACCACTACAGACCAGTTTACATGTGGCTCTAATGACGGCTGGCTAAATCACATTGGGTTAATGAATTTAGGGAGCCTCTAATCAAATCTGTGTGATCTGGCAACAAGACTGACATCCGTGTGTGTGTGTGTGTGTGTGTGTGTGTGTGTGTGTGAGTGCATATTGATAACAAGAGGAAATAAATCCATATGGAGCCAGGCGAGGAGAAGAAACTGTCTACATGCTTCTGATGCAGAATGAAACAGGGTGTCAGGGTTTCTCTAAAATGTAATAATAAGCATGAAGACATCAAAGTGTTAGGAGGAGAGAAAAGGAGAAAGGAGGAGAGGGAGAGGGGGAGAAATGAGAGGAGGAGGACTTGCTTGTATGCATGTGGATGAGAGTGCATGCATGCATTCATGATTGCACATCTGGCAGCCCAAAGAGTGAGGTTCCACAGTGACCCTATTTAGCTCTCTGTAATATACTCACACTCTCATTACCGCACTGTGTGTGTGTGTGTGTGTGTGTGTGTGTGTGTGTGTTATTCTAGCTGCTTCTCCCATTATGCTGTGTTTAAACATGAGAGAGCTCTTTGAGACAAGAGAGAGCTGCATGAGGGGATCAAACAAGCACACATACACAAACACAGTCAAGTACACAAGCAGACACACACGCGTCAGCGTGCTTATACATACACAACCTCACACACAGACACACACACACACACATAGTATGCAAAGAGACACAAAAATGCAATACATCCCCCCCTACTGCTCTGATTAATAAAGGTCAATTAGCAATTATAATTTCCATATTTAATCAGTCCCCTGTGGTGCCGCTCTGTGGCCTGAGCTTTGACAACCGCCTCTCTCACCCTCCTCCCCCTCTTCCTCCCTCTTTCCTCCCTCTATCTGCTGCTCTCCCTCTTTCGCTTTATGTCACGCTCCTCCGCTCTTCCCATCTCCTACGTCATTAACATCTGAGCATCCCTCCCTTCTCCACCTCCTGCTCTCCCAGCCCCTCCCTTCTTACTGTGTCATCCCTCTGTCCTCCCCTCCTCCCTTCCTCTCCTTTCCTCTGTCCTCTCCCTCTCTGATGAATGCCTCCCCTCATTAATCTTGATGTTTTTCCTCTTGCTGTGTTCTTCCACAGGCCTTCAAACCTCTCGCTAATTGCAATTAATCACCGAGGGAAACAGATGCTGGGAACAAAGGCAACCTGGGGGGGCCATGAGTCTGTACATGTGTATGTGTGTGTGTGTGTGTGTGTGTGTGTGTGTGCGTGTGTGTGTGCGTGTGTGTGTGTGTGTGTGTGGGTATCAGTGCGCACGCATATGTCCACATATGTGTACAACAGGGTGGGGGGTTTGATGAAGCTGTCAGCCAGGGTGACACACAAAAAGTTGGGTGCCTGTGAGGCTCTGACATCAGGCTGTGTGTGAGAGGGGTGGTGTCAGGAGGAGTGTGCGTCCATGCTTAAATGTGGGTGATTTTTGTGTGGCGTACAGTACGTGCCTGACCCTGTCATAGCTCGTCGCAGCATCTGTCCAACCTCGATGTGTGGCAATGACAATGAGAGCTCATAAGAAAAGATAACAACATGAGTAAGTGGACAACAGGAGAGCGAAGAGCAAGAAAAGAGCATCAGCTTCTTGCTTTAACAAGACTGTAAATGGCTGCTCTGTCAGTATTTCAATATTTTCAATTATAAGCTTTATTGGCATGACATTTGTTGCAAGAGCATAATTGAAATATTAAACACAAAAATGAAATGAAATGAAACTGACAATAATAATATAAACAGTGATAGTTAAAGGAGAAATATGTAATATATTTTCTGAATGAACGTGTATGATACCATGATATGTCATCAGAGATTAAGGAAACATACAAGGCTGAAATATCAGCTTCTCCATCTAAAATACTACAGCCAGTATGTTCTTGTTTCATGTTTATTAGAATTCATTATTAAAATGAATGTCAAATGTTGGCAGAATGAGTTAGTGTCTGTGTATGAGTTGTAAGAAATCATCAATAATCTTTCAGTAAGAGGAGGTGTAGATTCTGGCAGTCAGTAAGGCAGGAAGTCACTGAACTCCAACTCCACAGTGTGTATTTTTGGAGAAGATGGCTTTTGCTTTCAGGTTAACAGGCTTAGCTTAAAATTGGCAGACAATTGACAGTTATAAACAGATGATTTGCTTAAAGTCTAGGACTTGTCATCGCTTGTCTTTGTCAAATTATAATGTTGCGCTCCTGTTCAGTGGCCCTGCAGCCTGCAGGCAAGCAACTTGAGCTTTGAGCGTGGGGAGGAGGGAACGCAAGGAAACAACTCGCTTTAACCATAGATCGTATATTAAATACAGATTCGGCCTATTTAATATACTGTTTATGGCTTCAATGCACTTACATATTTCTCCTTTAAAGCTATAATATGTACATTTCTGCATTAAAATGTCTAAAAACAGTAGATGTCGTATGTTAGAGATTTGGTTGGCATCAGCATTATCCCAAATGTTTACAACCAGATAAAATCAGTAATTTCTTCAGGATGCATGACAGTGCATTTCCTATTAGCCCTTGCTAGCTAGTTGTTAGCTGCTATAACTTCTTGAACAACATGGGATATGTCAGATACGTCAAGGATTGAGGAAGAAGTTGGCGCACATTACTAAACGTGTTCTGTCCAAGTCATGTCAGATTAATTTTCATCAGCCAAGCATTTTGTTATGTGTTTTGTTATGTTTGTTGATGTGAAAGAGACCCCATAGCTGCAGAATTTACTTACTGTGCTTTTAATAAAATAAAATAGATATTGAAATAAATGAATGAAATAAAAGATCAAGGACACAATATAAGTAATCAATTTGATCAAATCAAGTTATTAGTAAAAAAATTAATTGTGATTTTACCAATGAAAATGAATAAAGACATGTTCATACAGGGTGATAAGACAACCATTAGTCTCATAATGACATATATGGAGACAGTGGCGGTTAAGTTGTCTGTATAGTCCAACTTGTGTTCTACTTGTGTGTCACTCATCTTTGATTTTTGAATGAAGACCACTACAAAAAATACAGGCAACAGTATAATCATTAAAAAAACAAGCACCATGAAAATTACATTTCAACATGTTTCTTCCTTCTCTTTCTGATGTTTACTTGAACATTGTGATTACTGAACTCCGGGCGGTGTTATTTTATTTCACCTGCAGAGAATAATCACAGTCTCTTTCTTTCCTTCCTATCTTCGTTTTCCTCTCCCTCCCTCCCTCTCCTCTCCCTCCCTTCTCCCTCCCTTCTCCCTCCCTCCCTCCGTTCACCCTCCTTCAGATGTCTGTCGTCACTGCTGGGCCTTCTGTTTTGAGAATTCACACTGAGAACACACACTACGTTTCGGAAGAATAAAGCACACACAAATGCACGATTAGGGGTAGAGGAAAGAGAGGTTTAGTGTGTGTGTGTGTGTGTGTGTGAGGCAATATTATCCATCACAGCTATCTGCATCACTTATCAGCCACAAGGAGGCAGAAAGAAAAGGCTCCTGGAAAACAGAGACACTCGAAACAAAATGGAGAAGAAATGAAAAGAAATCACAAGTCATATTTTCCACTGGGTACACACATGTGATAATGCATGCACACATACACACCTAAGGAGCATAGACTCAAACTACATGACTCAAACCAGACATGAGTGTTGAAAAACCCATCAAATAATCAGTGGGAGGTGATACAGGGAAAAGATGCGAGGCTCTGCTATGTTTTAACACAAGCCCGTTCTGCTCCAAATCCACCCCAGAGACGCAGCAGAGTGTCCAACACAATAGACTCCAGCTCCACCGCAGATAACAGACTGCAGAGCAGCTTCTTTTCTGCCATCACTAGCAGAGGATCATTCTAAGTAGCTTTGAGCCCCTGCATATGGGGCATCAGAGGGACAATAATGAAATCAAGCTGATCTGATATGTTCTGTAGGATTAATGCAATACGGTGACCCCTCCATAACCCCGGGCACGCACCATCAGCCTCCGAGTGCAAGATCTGAGAGATAGCAGGGCTGAAAGTTGGAGGCGCACGGAGGGGAGTGCAAGATGGAGGCAACATAAAGAGTGTGACATCTCATAAATTGCTAAGAAGACGTGAGGCAAGTGCTCTGTTAATACTCTATGATAGTGATCTTTAAAGTGTGGTCGCTTTGACTGCGTTGGGGGCGTTGCCAGGGGGGCCTCAGCAAATGCTAAGAAATAATTTCAAAAGATAAAATTGAATTATCATTATGTGAATTATAAAATAGAATTTACAATAATGTATAACATGTTGACTTTGTATTTACCGTGCCCTTCTTTCTAATTGGCTACTAGACGAAACATCATTCATCACGTCATCAGCTGTCTGACACCTGCCACCTGCCACAAAGCCGCTCTGCTCCTGAAATTTAGTGCTAACTCACAGAAATGGAGATGTTTTGAAAAGGAAAAGACCTGATGAGCAGACCAACTGTCCAGCTGACGAAAGCTCAGCTGCAAAAAATCTGAAGAACTGGAATTCCTATTTTCAATGCAGTTCTTTACTGCAGAAAGCTGTCACAATAACTCACTCGTAATAACGAATGACTGACAGATGAGAATTATGAAAATGGACTTTAGCCCTTCAAGCGTCATTCAGTGGTTTTACATAATTTTTATCCTTGGTCTTTCTTCAACATTGTTGTTGTTGTTGTTGTTGTTGTTAATCTTTTTTGTATTTTATTGTTTTGTTGTTGTAATTCTTATTCTTGCAAAACTTTATTTTCTTGTCTTTATTTGTTTCCTGTCTGTGTTGTTTTAATTTTGCTATGTGAGGCACTCTGGACGGCAAGTGTGTGTGAAAGGCACTATATAAATAAAGTTGATTTGAGTTAATACAGCTGAAAATGTGAAGAAAGAAGTGAAAAAGAAAACAAAAACAGAGCCATCAAAATACCATCAATATCAGGAACAAAATGTTTTAATTGGATTTACCTTGATGAGCTGACACTGATGGTGCAGTGCTATATTGTGCCTCAGTTTTTTTTTTCTACCAAAAATGTTTTGCATTGGTGAGGTGTTACTTGACTGAAGAAATATTTCAAATGTGCTTTTGTACCCTTTCTCTCCCTCACATAATCACAATATAGCATAAATCTTAAAATGTAACACTCCTCCTCTTTAGGGATATAAAGAAAGGAAAATGACAAATGTTTTATAAAAATAAACACGTGATGTTGGATAATGAGGAATAGAAAAGGTCTATGTATGTATTTCTTGCTTTAAGTATATATAAGAGCCATTGATAATGACAGCGCCGTGTACTCAGCTAGGCCCTGCACCTCTGTTCTGCAGCAGCTTCATCTGTCACTGCTGCTGTCACACTTCAAAGCCCAAAGCATATTGAGCTGTTTTTCATTTCTAGTAAAAGTAGAGTGGGAGGAGATCTTTACTGAAAGCCTGGAGGAAGCTCTATTAAGTCTCTACTGTTCTTTACCTGACAATCCTACGACTTCAAGAAATGACAAAGCCTCCTTCCCAAAACACAACACCAATCCCCCCTCCCACCCCTCACACACGCACACACCAACACAGTCCCCTGACAATTCCTTCCCAGCAGGCTCCACTCAGCCTTTATTCATTTTTTATATATCACCTCCTGTGAGTCTATTGCTCGGCACGCAGCAATCGCTGCACTTAACCCATTATGCTAGGTAACGCTCCCCAGAACGGTCGCTCCCTCCCCGGGATAAATTATTAACTTCCTCCACATCCCGCCATTTATCACTGAGCCCCATCGAGCAGAACGGGAGAACCATTGCTCATATCCATGGCAACAAGGGCCCATTTGTGCAGCAGTTGGATGCTGCTGATGATGAGGGGAGAGATGAGGAAGAGGAGGAAGAAAGAAGACAAATAATACCTGCTTTTATCCTATTGTTATAGCATCACGCTCTTCATCTGTTCACTTGATTTTCCTTCCTCCTCTGCTGTTATCTTTCTTTTCACAACCTCTACTGTACGTGCCGCCCCTTGCCTCTTCCTCGCTTGCTCCTCTCGCCTTATTCACGCCACCCAGCCCTCTCCTCAAGTCTGAGATGGCAGCGGTATGGGTAATTAGATCAGAGCTTTTCTCTTGTCTCCATGGAGATGAATCATACAGTCGGGGTGACAGTCTGAGCTTTAGCACTACGCGGTAACCTAATCAGAACGTTTGAACCCGAGCCAGAGCGCCAACATAACCTAATAATACCAACATGAACCTGAAGTGACCTGCATCCCTGCACACAGCAGTGCACACAGACAGGGGTGACGAGCAGGTCTGGTTAAACACACCAGGTCACATCCCAAGATGTGCCGTGTGTGTGTGTATGTGTGTGTCTGAGCTGGAGAGGAAAGAGCCCTCACAGGTGTCCTAATTCATGAGCAATCGCAGCTCATGAATAATTAAACACAAAATGCAAATGTGCTCCTTTGATCATTTACATTCATGTCTAACAGCATTAATTAATCAAACAAACCTTTTCTTTATCCCCGGTGGAATAGGAAAAAAAAAACACAAAAAAACACCAGCAGTCACAGCGCACAAACACGTCCAAACACACACACTCAGGCAGAGAGAACTATACAAAAAAGAAAAACCCACATGGTAAACAAGTTTACTAATCACACCATTTAGCCACATCTGAAGAAACAAAATTCTGGTGTGCTGAGCAGCAAGTTAGTGTGACTCAACCTTGAGACCAACTACATGGTGAAGGTGACTTAGTATCTCTTCATGTGAGATTACTCTAATCTTCTCTAGTAGCTACACCCACTGGATGCTAATGCAGTTTGCACAAAACACAGAGCAATTTAAAGAGATGGTTCGGATTATTTGGTGTAGGGTAGCATAAGGTACTTATCCATAATCCATGGTGTGTTACCTGCAATGGATAATGGTTGGCATGCCCCCAGTTTGAAGAGGCAGGGAGGGGTACCAGCATGGAAGCTAAGCAATGAACTGCTGTGGATGAATTCAACAAAAGGTATTAACAAAAGGTCCACTTAAAAACATCAGTATCAGTTAAAGTGTCACTGTATTTAGAATGCTTTCACTACTATTTTAAGAGCCAAATATTGCTCTCCCCAACCCAACCAAACTCAATGGGTGAAATCAGCAATTTTATCTCACAGAACATGGGAATTGCTGAACTACCGCCGCCTCGATCTTTTAATTCAGTGCGCTTGATGTGCAATGCACATAGCGAACACTGACTATAATCTGTCGTACTTATTGTTCTGTTTTATTATTCTTTTTCTTTCGCCGGATTTCGGGCCATAACTAGTCATGTACTGTTGGGAGTATGTACACAAAAAGCACATCAAAACGTGCAGAAAATCCAGGAATAGTGCGCTATGACTTTTGCTAATGATTTAACAG
>JAJHUR010085792.1:8109-18776 GCA_027495735.1 Lutjanus campechanus | reverse complement strand
CGATAAGATAAGATACACCTTCAGGTGTCAGAGCAGCAACAGCAATGAGAATGAAACACAGGTAAAGAACAACCGAAGGTTAAGTAGAAGAATAATACAATAGGTAGAATAGAATAATAGGAATAATACAAGATAAACATAAATAATGAATGGTAAAACTCTCAATGTACCAAGTATTATACTGGGACAGACTTGAAGTCTTTAGTGCCTATATAAAGGGGCTGCATGAAATCTGATAGATTGCCTCAAGTGATTTTACTTGAGTCAGCATTGGTTGGCTACAAGACAAAAAAGCAAACTCATCTCATCTCAGTCATGGCTTTCTTTTTTTTTTTTGCTAAAATATACAAACAATGATGACGAGAAGTATGATGATGTTGTTCAGTGTCAAATCTCTATTTGATCATTTGATGAGACGATACATAAACAGTAGACAGTTAGGCGTCAAGTCTGTAAAGATTGGCCAGCGGAGCACACTGACGCGTCCCCTCCTAGCAGCAGTGCAGCAGTTTAGCTGGCATCACCATGTATCAACAACCATGCAGCAGTTTGTGTTTGTGTTTGCTTCATAACTAGTAACTAGCATGCATCATGACAGCTTGCGTTAGGGTCTATCATAACTAGCTTATGCCACCGGTAAGCTCTAAGTTTTGACAAGGAGTAAGAATGCGAGGAATAAAAGAAGATAATATGTTTGGTTCTGCTTCACCGATTGTGATTTTTACCAGTGTTACAGGAATACAGTGATATTTACTTCAACCACGTTGCCCATCACTAGATTAATTTACTCAGCTACTGAATTCATAGTGTACCCTGCATCCTTAGAGGGCAAGTTTTGTTGTTTTTAATTTGTATTCAATCACAAACTCATTGCGATGGAAATTCCATGTTTACTGCTTATATTACCCTCATGGTTACTTCTTATATTCATATATTAACTTGTATTATGCTCCTATTGTGATCCATGTCTCATCTCTGGGTGCAGGACAGCTGAAGGTCAGTTTGACCTTTGGTATACAGAGATCATTAAAACCAAAGAATCCTCCATTTCTTGGGCCTTACAGTCACACACAGGTACATTGGGGAAGAGGAAAAGATAAGGTTTGGTTACTCGAACTAAGAGAAATCTTAATAAAGAAGCAACAAATGTCATAATAGGTAAGTTAAACTCTATAAATATGTTTGTAATGCTATTATAAGGCTTTTATTCACATGCTTATGCATCTTATAAACTGTTAACAAGTTTCTTAAAGGTGCAATTTCTGTTATTATAACTTGAACTTGATTTTTGATTTTTTTTTTTCTCTTTGACTTTTGAGAGGGTTAAGAGAAACAGATCCATCTATAAAGGTGAAGGGTATACAGCACTTTTTATCTTTGGAGGACAACAGCTGTGATAAAACTCTGAAAGAACTGCTTTCTTTAAATTCATTTTCATTGTGGAAACTTCCATAACAGTCACCTCTGGTTTATTTTTGGACATCCAGATGACACAGCACAGAATATGTTGTTTAAGCCCTAAAACCCACTAGGTGTTGGAAAAGATTCTAGTTTGGTTTGAAATAAGTATTTCTGAAGGTTAAGTGAAAAAGAAAGAATCAGAGAAAGAAGTAATTTCCATCCTGAGCTGCAGAAGATGGAGCCGTGTGCAGGGCGGAGCTGCTCTCACGGAGTTGAAACGGCTGAGTGCCTCTGTCCAGACCGAGGAGCTGAAATCCTCGACAGGGTGCTGTGACATGGAAGAAAATCTCCGGCTCTGGGTTTAAGTAAGTCATTGTCAGCTGTCATGCTAATGCTCGACACTAAAAGGCCATAATGAATGACTGAATTACCTCTGTGACGTCTGGTTGAAATATGCTGTACGTCGTGGGCTGCTCCCTCAAACCGAACCAGACACTCAGACAGGAAACAGTGGGCTCAAGTTGAATTTTAAGCAGCGTGGGCTGCAAGTTCCTTTGCAAGTGCGCTGTTTAAACACTGCTGCTACAAAGCTCAAATTGTTCTGCGGTGGCATCAGAAACCAAAGTGATAAAGCAGTGGAATTGCTCGGCTGTGACTGGCAGACGCATACATCTTTTATACAAACAAACTTTTTTGAACTGCATAGGGCGGCTGCTTTTTGTTGCTCACATGGTGTCGCACAAAAGATATTGCAGACATTTTGCCAACAACTAGAGCTATACAAACAAGCAGATTTAGTAAAGATACACAGCTTGGCTCTGATTCTTTTTTTTTTCCAGCATGACTCTACCCTGCAGAGCAAAAACAACCTGTGATGAATAAAATGAACTAGCCATAAAAGCTTTTTAATTAGAGCTGCCTCAGTACTCCCCCTATTCTTTTATTAATTAAGTAGCAGTGAAGGTTGTCTGTTGGCATAGAGCGTGTAGTAGGTGGGCCAGAGTCATGGGCAGCAGCGTTTTCTCTGTGCTGCTCTCCTCTTTTTAAATGCCGCAAATTAGGATGAAGTCTTGCATACAGCACACACACTCACACACACACACACACACACAAGAAAACCCCAGTGGTGTGGATGCAGACAAATAGCCTTGAGATGAGAAAATTGTAAATTGCTCCCATGGCAGAGGTAGCCAGAAGAGTTGGATGGATTTTTCCATTTCTTAGTAAGGGAGTGTTTATAACATCATTGTGAGGTTAAACTCACATCAGCATTAAAAAATGGGACACTAGCCCCTAAGGTAGAGTGGGTGCTTATCCTTTTAGCTAGCACAAGAATGCAAACAGAGGGGGGAGAAACATGCAGAAATATAGTATGTATGAGGATGTAAAGGCCCATGAACACGTTGCATCGCAGAGGTGACAGAATCTGGCGACGAAATCAGCTGTAACCCAAACATCCACAAGCTCAGTTCATGCTCTGTCACACTCCTCTCGCTCCCTTTATTTCTTCTGCTGCTGACATTTCCTCACAACAATGCAGCGTCGTTGATAGCAGCAGCACTACTGAGCCACTTTTAAGAGATGACGATCTGCATGAATGTCAAAATGGAACATTTCACCTCGGGCTGGTGCCCTGTACTTAAAGACGACCTACCAGCTACCAGCAGCCGGTGACGTGGAATGATCTGTAAGCGGGTGGAGGGCATACTCTTAGAAATAAATGTACTAACTATAACCATATAGGGTTCTTAGGCTCGTCCCAAGACAGTCCTTTTCCACCAACATGGAACCAGCCTCATTGCAGGTCCCACACCTAATTTTAAACTCTTTGGAGCGTTTCCACCAATAATAAATTGGTTTGGAAAAGTTGGTTCCGCGTTGAAACCAAAATAATTTAGGTTTTCCCCGGGAACCAAAGTGGACATGTCATATTCTACTGGTGGTTGTGCATTCTGCGTCACCCTCTGTTGATGACATCCTTGATTGCAATGGTTCCACTCAAGCTGAATCAATCTGAAATGGTTCAAGAACCAGAGGAACCTTTTTGTTCTTTGGATTAGGCAGACTAGGCACTACACTAGCTCTTTTTTTAACGGCGGTCAGTCACAAAGTTTTAGTTGGTCACAATAATCTCACCTCCAGTCCCCGATGTAGTCAATTCTTGGTTCTTGACCAGCTAAGTGTTGGTGCTGCTCCGCCTGTCCGAGAGACTGTTCTTTGGCTGTCACAATACAAAGAACTGAGTCGAGATTAGGCACCAGCTCTCAAAATGATGGAAAAGAGGTTTACAGGTTCTACTGAGAACCTTTCTACCTTACACATGTGCTAAGAGGAACCCACTCCGAGACTCTTTGGATGAAAAGAGTTCTTAATTGAATTCTAAGTCTTTCAAAGAACGCTGGTTCTTCAGAAGTAAATGATTCTGGGTAGAACTTCGATCCTTCAGGAAGAACCCTTTTGGAGCCTTTTTTTCTCAGAGTATAGTGTGCAACTCTGCAAATGCTTGTGCAGTACAGAGGCAGGGCTGAGACCAAGTATAAGGCAGTGTGAGACATGTGAAATCCAGTGTCCATGGCTGATAAACATCTGATTCATCGATGCTGGTGTGATTGCTCGTCTCTCTCGATTTCAGCAGTGAGAGGGCAGAGCACAGGTACCACTGCTCCTTTGTAAGAGAGCATTTTTCTTTTTCATCGACCCTCCGTGAGTCCCAGTAGACATGGCCCAGTGTATGTTTACGTATGTGGGTGCGTACATGTGTCTGTTAGTGTGTATTCCCTACATGTGAGCTGGGATCCATGGTGATGGATTAGGGCTGGAACTAATTTGCTCGTCCACCTGTGAAATGAGAACCAGGGGAGAAGGGGACAGGCAGAGGGAAGGCCCCATCACACTCGCATCAGGCTTCCTACAGACACAACCTGACACTTTATGGTTTGACTGCACACACACACACACACACGTATACACTCGCTCCACCCCCCGCATTCTTTCTTTCCTTTTTCTTCTTCTTAGAAACCCCTGCACAAAACAGACCTGACAGCCGCACAAATATGAGAGTTGCTTGTAGTGCGAGACACGTCTGACCACATCGTCTAAAAAAGGAGGCCATGAATGAACACGCACAAAGAAGAAAAATGCAGCCCAGCCAACACCTCCTCCGGAGAGAGATTTTCAGAGTTCAACAAAGAGAAACTGAAATATCAAAGTATCATTTACTGCGACATCACTGATGTGTTCTTATCTTTTCTTTATGTTGTATGGCTTAAAAGTGAAATGCCTTGTATTGTGTTGTATCTTTGTGTGAAGCACTTCGCAATTGTGCATAATTGGCATAGATTTTTAGATGTAACGCTCAACAGTCAATTATGTTTCACTAATTGGGTGAGTCAGAACTCATTCCGCCGAACGTAGAAAGTAGCGTGAAGTTACGTGTATGTGCATGTTAAATTTCTTTCTTGCTTAAGTACTGTAGTGGTGTTTAAACACTCAATTGATTCATAAATTAGTCAATCAATAGAAGGAAATGTCAAGAAACAAACATGTTATCAATTTAAGTCATTTACCAAGTGCAAATGTCAAACTTTTGAAGCAAAGTTGAAGCATGTGATTTGCTGCTGTTTCCTGTTAAATGCCATTGTTAATTAATTTCTTTGGGTTTTTCATTGTTTGTTGAACAAAACAAGACATTTCAAGATGTCACCTTGATCAATTTTTACGTTTCTGACATTTTATAGACTAAATGATTAATTATGAGTCCACAGAAGTCATGCTCGAGGCTTCTGAACCTCAGCCTGGAGAGAGGCTGTGGTTCAGGAGGTTGAGTGGCCGTCCACTAATCAGAAAATACGTGGCTCAAACCCTGACTCCTCTTGTTTGCATGCTGAAGTGACCTTGGGCAAGATACCGAACCCCACATTGGGTGAATGTGACATGTAGCTGTGAAAGCGCTTTGAATGGTCAATTGACTAGAAAAGTGCTACATAAATGCAGTCCATTTACAGTTTACTTAGACATGATAGTGCTTTAGCTGCTAATGTCAGCCAGTCCATTCTCATTCCCACCTCGTCAAAAAAAAACAAACGATGTTTTGTCAACACCCCTCTATGACTCATAAAGGTACACATGGCACCTGTTAGCAGCTGACAGAGACAAACCAGGCTTCAACGTAAACCCATCTGCCAGTCTAGAAGAGGTAGCGGTGGGTGATATCACAAAATCTGGTTTTGATCCTATCCTAAGTAATTTAGGGCCAGAATCACCAATATTGACACTGATAATTTTTATTATTAAAAGCAGCTTATGCATTTCATGTAGAGAAGAGCAGTGTTTCATTATTTATAAGGTGAATGCATGATCAATAGGCTAAATAAGCCCAAAATCTTTCACAGTTAAAGGTTATTATATTCATCCACTTTCATATTTCAGGTTTGAAGTATATTATTTTTATCAATTCTATTAAAATTAAGGAATCTAATTGATTTAGATAATATGTTTCAGTGGCTTCAATATATTATTGTAATGTCTGATATTTAACTGGTCTGCTAAAGTAACACCTACCTTGGCAATTACAGTTTGGAAATGTAACATTAATCAATGCTGAAGATCTGATATGAATAACATGCTTTCATTCCCAGCTGTGAGGTATCACCAAATGAAGCTCCTCTTTCAGTAAACTATCACTATGTGTCAGATTAACATATAGACACTGACAGCAGTGGAGAAGCAAAGAGGACAAGCACTACACAACTGAATGATGTTTGCACAGATGGAATACAAATGGCACAATGTATAACAAAGAAACTGAAATGGATACCTTTTGACGCCAGAATCAATCTTAAAAACAAGACCTAGTATCAGAAGAATCTATATTTTGGAATCGATCCGCCCACTCCTATGACAGGGACAAAGTTTTGTACATGGAGGAAGTGAGGTGGATGGATGGGTCAAACAAATGCAGGACTTTCACTCAGGAGACAGGGTTTGTGTCCTGTGTGGAAACCAAAAACGCCATCAAAAGCTGTCAAGCACATAATGTCACATGCATCATGTGACTTTTGTCATGTGACTTTCATCTTGTGAGTCACTTCAGTGACATCACTTGACACACTGTTGTAACCCCAAACATATTATCCTAAATCTACCCAAACTGTGACCATTTCATAACGTGAAACATGTTAAAATGGGCTTCTGGCAGCACTGCATACAGGTGTAATAAGGTACCTTGTGTATCCCTGTGAGAGGGGTGACAAAACCTCAGTATTTAACAAGTTGGGATGAGAAGGGGTTGTGTCAGTACGCTAATATGCTGAGGTATAGCGGATATATTGCTTACCATGTTCATCATTTTAGTTTTGCTTCTTAGCATGCTAGCATTCATTAACAGTGTTGCCAGACTGGTTTGATGTTTTCCGCCCCAAATAATATCTATAATAAACAATAGAAATGAATACATAAACAATTGCAATATGTAACACATAATAATAAAACAATCATTTATGTTTTCACAAGTGGGTTAGAACACAGATAGGAGGTTACATTGTACAATGCAGCTATTAAATATTTGCCTTTTCTGCCCTCCGCCTTAAAAGTAAAGAAAAAAAATGAAGGGACAGTTCAAATAACAAAAATAATTGGTTTGATCTAATTTGGTCAACTGCAGCAAGCCTTGAGAGCATGTCAAATTAAAGTGTACCCCCAACGTGAGCACGAATGAAGAGGGTGAAAGAGGAGTACACGCAATTGCATGCTATCAAAAAGCCAAACAAATAATGATGTTGTAATTTTGCGAGTGGTTTCTGTAATAATGTGAGTACAGATCTGATAACCACAGATCACCTCTCAGCAGACTGAAGAGAAAAGATTTCATATCAATGTTGTGCTGAGTGACTGGATGTGTTCACATAATTAAGGAAAACAATTTTATGATCTATTTTTAATATATTTATGTATTTAAAAAGCAGCTCATGGTAAACCATCCACCCATCAATAAAAACAAAGTATAGCTTTGTTTGTTATTGTTACAATACAGGGAACCTTGAATGTCTGCACCTTTTTTTGCAAAGCCATCTAGACGTGGAGATATTTCACTGGATAATTGAAAACCTTGACCTTCTGGTGGTGCTACTTGAAAAATTAGGGGATCAAAAAAGATTCCTCCTCTAGGTGCTATGAACACCTGTACAAAATGTCAAGTGAATGTATCAGCTGTGCTACATCAGTCTGGACTGAAGTGATGGACCAGACAACAGTGATGAAAGATCTTTTTGTTGCAGCCCTGAACCAAACTATGTGGGAGTTTAGTGAGAGAAGTTCTTGCTTCATGTTCTATTCACATGTCTAACATGTTAGTACAAATCCGTAAACAACCAGCCAAGTTGAATAAATTTGACTCATAGCATATGATAAAAAGAATACATAGGCCCTATCCATATACTGCTAAAATATAAGCAACAACTTCCCACAAAAACATACTGCCACATGTTGCGTGTGTAAAGCACAAGGCAACAGCAGGTCTGAATAAAACTGCTCTATTTTTCACAAGGTAAACACTCACCTATCAAATTTAATGCTCATCTCTTTCACTTGAATGCAAAGGACGGGGAGTCGGGAGATTGCGACTGACTGCACCTCTAAGCGAGCTCATAAACATCTGACTTCCTGTTTTCTTTCATCATTCAAAAAAGGCTTCACTCATGTGCTTATTAGAAAGACTAGCCTGAGGGAGCGCCAGCTCTTAGTTTCCAATGATTACTCTTTTAAAGTAGAGAAGGATGTCTGAAACAGGTTGTGCCGAGTCCATCTGTTCGCTGTCAGGTATCCGTGCATGCTGCTTTCTGTCTGTGTGCGTGTGTGTTTACAGTATAAGTGTGTGTGCTGTATCTACAATATGCGTGCACCCCTTGCAGATGTCCAAAAGCTACTTAAGGGCGATAATTTCCCTCTGATTACTCTAATGCGCAACAGTGCTGCCATCCTGTCTGTGATTTCTCCATTGCTTGGCAGGACCACACACACCCTCCATATGCTCGCTGACTGTCGAACGAACAGACACGCACTTATCACTGAGAATGCAAGCTATGAAGAGATGAAAAGGGAAATGAGTAGGCGGGGGTGCTGGGGAGAGTGAGAAGAGCAAGAAAATTGTCTCCACTTTGTAATTTGTGCATACTTTATCGAATTCTCCCATGACAGCGCTCGGCGTTCTTCACTGTGCCTCATTGTGTTCCGAGTTTGCAAAACCAGGCTGATAAACAAGGGTGGCAAATTACGTAGTCACAAACTTTTGAAACAATTGGAGTCTGGGATGAGCTGGGGGTGAATTAATAAATCATATTTGTTCATACATTAGTAAGGAGGGGAGCTGATGAGGTAGGGGTGGGCTGAGCCCGACGTCGTTGACAGATCTCGAACATCAATATTTAACTAGTGTAAACAGATATGATGCACCCCACACTGGCTTCAGAATATGTTGCATGTGTGTGTGTGTGTGCATGTGAGCATGTTTGAACAAGTATGTGCAGAAGCACAGGCGTCTGAGCAGTGGAATGTGTTTTTGCATTGATCATATAGCTTAGCTGTTTTTAAATATTTGAGCTAGTTTGGATCCAAAACGGTTCATAATCATAACAGAATGAAACATGTTTAATATTATTGGAGGGTCGATGCGTTCACTTCAGCGTCAAAGGAAAAAAAAAAAACCTCCTCAAATACCGTCACACACACCATAAGTGGTGAATTAACAGCGTAACAAGTCTGTGTTTAATTCAGTGTGTATCTGACCCACCCACCAGTGCTTATTTTAGAGAGAAATCTTAATTCTTGAAACAGTTTGCTTTTCTTTCCCTGTCTTCTCCCACTAAAAGAGCTCAGCTAACCAACAGAGGCTGGTAAAAATTGAGGTGACAAAATCCAAAATGTAAAGTTTGTATGGAAATATAGTTGGATTATAATAATACCACTGAAATTGAAATAGGTCTGTGATGCCTTTTATCTCTTTTTTCTTGAGTTATCTGTTTTTCCGGACATGTAAGGAATTGTTAATATGTCGTATTTTTAAAAGGGAGTTTGTGTAATATGTAATATTTGTAATATTTACCCTGGAGAGTGCAGGGAGCCTGACTTAAGTCAAACTCGTAATACATTCTGTATATTTTGCAACATTTGTCACCACTGCAGAAAAAAATTCCTGCCCTTGCCTGCACTCATCTTGCATTCCCACTTTAAACTAGAACTAGGCGTCTATGTGCAGAGGCATGTTTGAATTTCTCTGACAAAAATGCAAATTTCAAGTACAGAGATTCAATTTGCGATCAAACTCTGATCTAATCAGCAACTCATAAGATATTAAAAATGTCTAAGCTAAACCTCAAAAGTCTAATGATACACAGCAAACATGAATGGGAACATTTCAACTGAATACATTATAAGGTTTGGAATCACTTGATCATTTACTTTATAAGAACATTCATGGAAAAATTTGAAACTTGAAAGAGGCTTTGTCTGTCAGCCATGTTTGATCATGGAGAGGCAGTGCCATGCTACTCTCAAACATTGGCAGTCTAGTGGATTCCAGCTGAGTGGCAGCACAGTTGGCTGTGTACTGAAGCTGGAAGGCCAAACAGAAGCCAAGTTTGGCTCATATGTGGCTGCCAGATGTGGTTAGTATTCGGGGATATGGACTCGGGCCGATTTGGAATGACACTAAGCTGCAGTTAGAGACATTTTTGCTAACCTGACTAACTCACTAATTTAATCTAATGATTTGGGTGAAGGATGTCAGGGGAGGTCAGGGTTAAAGAATAACTTCAGTATTTTTCAACCTGGGCCCTATTTCCCCATGTGTATGTGTGTGTATGATTAATAGCTGCAACTCGTTTTAAAATTGGTGCGGTATTGAGGTATGCGGATGCAGCGGCAGCCGCGAAACCAGTTATAACGGTAGATATCGGGGCAAATTGGTCCGTAAAAGTTTTTGCATTAAACGTGCTTTTTTTCACCACAGACCGGATCAGATCACCAGTGTAATCTCTGTCAACAACATGCAAAGCGTCTCTCTTACCGTTCACTCTGTGACGACATCTCACAGGATCTTTGCTTGTTGAAGAATGTCTTGTTGCAGCGAGCAGGACAGCTGTTTTCTATGGAGTTATATTTGTGCCACAATCCTGAGCGAGCGATTGTAGATTTTGAGCACAGAAAAATATTTTGTGAGCACAGAAAAATATTTTGAGTACAGAAAAGTATTTTGAGCACAGAAAAATATT
>JAJHUR010085789.1:0-16104 GCA_027495735.1 Lutjanus campechanus | reverse complement strand
AGCGCATTATGTACTCACCACTATGCCGATGTGATGATGGGTGAAGGTCTTCAGTTCACAAAACAATCCTGGAGTTTTTGGAGAAACAGGGTAGCAGCCTCATCCAGTACAATGGCAGTGAACGGTGACCACGGATAAAACGTTAAAAATAGCACACAAAACAAACACAAAACGTCTCCATCCTGCTTGTGTTGTGTAAGTTAAGTAGTTAAGATTTACGCCATGTTTTTAGCAGAAATGTCAGCTGTAGCATGTAGCCGGTAGGATGTAAACATGGCGTCGATCTCACGAGACTTCGGCATGTGTGTCCATTAAGATATATACGAAGTCTCGCGAGATCGACTGTTTTGTCTCCGCTGCTGCTTTGTTCTCACGGCACGGTATCACACTGCAGTCTTTCAGACGTTCTGCAGTTCTGCTTCCACAAAATAGACACTTTTGTTGCTCTGTCTTAACGTCCTGTGTGTGACGGTTGCTCCGCCACATGACGCGGGCCGGGCCACGATTTTTAACCGGGGTTTGGTCCCCCTTATGTTAGCTCAATGAGTGTGTGAAGTGTGGGTTATATTCTATTACTTTTGGGTTATTTGTGCGGGTTTATTTGTATGTTTTTGTTTGGGTTGATCCTGATTTTGTCTGCTTGTGTAATTCATTTGTTAATTCGGTTAATTTGAGAGATTTTCTATATGTAATTAGGTAATTGTTTGGGTTTTGTTTTCTTTTCTTTAGCCTTCTTTTTTTTATTTTTTACATTTGTTTGAGTTGTTCTAATTGGGCAGTTATTGGTTGGTATATTTTGTTAAGTTTAAGCTTGTGACCTGCCCATTAATTATAATTTTTTTGTTAGATTTTGATTTATTGATTTTGTTTTGTTGCACTAATTTGTTTTATTTTTTTCCCCCTTTTCAGTTGCTGGAGACCGGTGGTGGCATCCTCCCATCCTGTGTCTCTGGGAGTGGGTTACTTCGTTGAGAGTGTGTGTCTGCCATTTGTGCCCGGTGATTTAAGTTGATTTCTTCTTTTTTTTTGGTGGATCCCTCCCCTGCACTAGCTCTTGTCCATCCATTAGGCCTCAGCCCTGATTAGGTTTTCCCCCTTCCCCCCTTCCTGTGTGAAGTTCAATTAGTGTTTTTAAAAGAAAAAGAATGATTATTTAATTTTAAAAAAAGTGTATTTTAAAACTTGGAAGCATGTCTCATGCCCTTTTGAGTAAACAAACCTGTGGTGCCTTGTGTTGAAGAAGTAATTCCCTGGGTGAAATTCCCTGGGTGAAATTCCCAGGGTGGCGTTGTTGAGCCCATTTTTGGTAAGGGACAGTATTAGCTTTATATCCTTTCACCTCCTCCTCGCCACACTGTGATAGGAGTTTTTAAGAAAGTAACACATTTCTTATTATGGCCTGACATGAACCTATGATGTTACATTTAGACAAGTTGAATTTCATTTTGGGAAAGAGGAACTGTTGAATGATGTTTATGAGGTACCTTAGTATTTTTTCTTAACTAAATGGACTCTATTGTCAGGTTTGATAAAGGAGGTTTAATGTGAATTGTGTTTTACTCAAACTGAATTTATTACACTTCTCATTCTGACACGCAGATGATGTGTTACATGTCCAGGACAGCTTCATCCATGTCTTGCTTCCTCTGGCTCATCACTCCGTGGCTCTCCTCAGCCCTCTCCCTGCTGCTTCTCAGTGTAGTGGGCAGACAGATGGGGCTGGAGGTGGTTCAGGCAATAGTGTGCTCTCGCTGGGGTGCACCGAGCGACAAGAGCCTCTACCAGGATGGAGATGTAATTATTGGCGGACTTTTTAACCTGCATTACATACCCTCAGCTGTAGAGCAGAGCTTCACCAAGCTGCCATATTATGAACCTTGCACTGGGTAAAACTTCATCACAGCATGAATAATGACAGCACATTAGCTGCTTATTATTTGTTTTTGTTTTTTTTTTTTTTGGTTGTTGAGTTGGAAAATTATGCTAAGGTTAAGGTTATCATTCTCAATGTTTTATAACAGGTCTGTTATTAATAACAATGTTAAAGTCACATCTGAGACTAGCTCATTTTTTATTATAGTAGATTCATGTCAGTAGATTTTGTTGTAATACATTTATATATTTATGTATATATATATTTACATTTTTTGCAAATTAGTTCTTTTCCATGTCCATGGTTGTTTTTTTTTTTTGTTTTTTGTTTTTTTAATCTTTCACTGATTGAAATTGTTGTTCATGTTATTCACTGTTCCTTTCTTTAACATGGTCTCAGTTTTGATCTAGAGCCATTAAAATATACATATGCAATGGTGTTTGCGGTGGAGGAAGTCAATCGTAACAGCTCTCTGCTACCAGGAGTGAAGCTGGGCTACAATATACTTGATACCTGTGGCCTGTATCCGTGGGCTCTACAAGTTTCACTGTCACTGGTCGGAGGACACACACACACCTGCTATTCAACAGACTCTACGCTTCTTTCGACAGTTTATGAACAACCTGAAGAGACAGAAGGTATGACCTGATATAATTTAGCTATGTCCTTTGCTATGTCCATGAAAACAATTTCTATGACGATTGCAGTTGTGTAATTACATGTCTGATGTTATCAGCAGGTGGTCAGCCTGTTCCTCTGCTCATTGCTGCTTCTGCATCTACAACAGGCATAATGATGTCCAATATCCTTGCGCCTCTCTCTGTGCCAATTGTGAGCTCCATTGCATTAGGATATTAACCTCTGAGAGGCTGGTTGGATTTTTAAAGCAGTTTAGTTAAAAATTAAATGGTATTACTCTTTCAGCAGTGTCAAAATGATAACTGTGTATTTCCCTCAGATTAGCTACTTGGCGAGCTGCCCCTGTCTTAGTGACAGGACAAAGTTTCCTAACTTCTTCAGAACAATCCCCAGTGATATTTACCAAGCCCGGGCCATGGCACAACTGGCCATACGCTTTCACTGGACATGGATGGGAGCAGTGGTAGAAAACAGTGATTACGGTCAACTGGCCATACAGGTGTATGTTTTTGTTATTATACTGTAAACTGCCTGAAAAGACTTTCTTATGCATCTCTTTCACATATATGTTCACGTATGAACACATTTGTTGTTTTGACCTCCATATTTCAGGTATTTCAGGAGGAGATTCAGGGTAAAGGGGTGTGCTTGGAATTCATAGAAACGGTCCGCAGAGAAACTATTTTGAATGATGCCAGACGTGCAGCACTGACAATTCAGGCTTCGACTGCACGGGTGATTCTGATCTTTTGCTGGTATACAGATGTAAAGAAAGTATTTCTGGAACTGGCCAAGATAAATGTGAGCAACTGGCAAGGAAATGTGCACACATTAACATATATTTTGTGGGAACAAAATACTGTTTCTCATGTTGCACTTTATTTTTGTTTCCTCTCATTGCAGGTGACTGACAGACAGTTTCTGGCCAGTGAGGCTTGGAGCACCAGTGATGATCTTCTACAAGATCTTTCCATCTCTAAAGTGGCAAGTGGTGTTCTTGGTGTGGCCGTTCGAAGTTCAGCAATACCTGGATTTGAAAATTATCTCAGAAGTTTGCACCCAATTCATCGTCCTGATGATCAGTTCTTACAAGACCTCTGGAAAAAGGAGTTTGGATGCAGACCTGGACATAAACAATCACATACAACACCTCTCTCTTCACATTTCTCTCCACCACTCAAAACAAGGTCTGACCATCCCTCAAATGTTTCTACTTCAGCTCCTGCCAAAGGATCCCTTCAGAAATCTTCTTTACCACCCTGCAGTGGGACAGAGTCCCTGGAGGGAGTGCAGCATCCCTTTACTGACACTTCTCAGCTAAGAGTGGCATATAATGTCTATCTTGCTGTTTATGCTGCAGCCCACGCCCTTCACAGCCTTCTGTCCTGTCCTAACACAGACAGCCCTGCTGGAAACAACAGCTCCACTTGCTTCTCTCCAAAACACATCAAACCCATTGAGGTACACATGATTATAACTGTTTCATCCACAATAATGATAGCCGAAGCAAATGTTGTAAATGTATTTGTATATACAGATTTCAACATTTGATTCTTTCAGCTGTTGCAGCACTTGAACAAAGTGAACGTCACCACACCACAAGGGGAAATGTTTTATTTCCAAGGTGCAGACATTCCAGCAAAGTACGACCTTGTCAACTGGCAGAACACCCCTGAGGGTCCACTCAAACTTGTTTTGATTGGTCGTGTGGATGGATTTGACCTCCACCTTAACGAGCCACATGTTCAGTGGAGCACAGGATCCAATCAGGTGATTAGATCAAAAAACTTTATCAAGACTACTAACAAATCATCTGTTGAAATGAATGACTTTGCCAAATTACAAGATTATGTAATTGACGACATTAATTGGCTTCATGTTTAGATTCCTGTGTCAGTGTGCAGTGAGAGCTGCCCCCCAGGAACCCGAAAGGCCAACAGGAAAGGAGAACCTCTCTGCTGCTTTGACTGTATCCCATGTGCTGAAGGAGATCAGCAATAAAACTGGATCCCTTCACTGTGAGCGTTGTCCATCTGAGTTCTGGTCCAATGTTGAACAAACTGCCTGCATTCCTCGTCAACTGGACTTCCTTTCCTTTAATGAAACCTTGGGCATTACTCTGACTACAGCTGCTGTGTCTGGTGCCACAGCGACAGCAGCTGTGTTTGTGGTGTTTCTTTACTACCGTCAAACACCAATGGTAAGACCCCAGAGTAACATATTAGAAAGTTTGTTACATGCACTTGACATTTCTATCTTTCATTAGTTTGTCCAGGAAAAAAGTACTGTATTGTTTAAACACATCGTTGCCCGTCAAACTGATTCCCCTTCAGGTGCGAGCCAACAATTCAGAACTGAGCTTCCTGCTTCTTCTGTCACTGAAGCTCTGCTTCCTGTGCTCACTGGTCTTCATTGGTCGTCCATCAGTCTGGTCTTGTCGGTTCCAGCAGGCAGCTTTTGGGATCAGCTTTGTACTTTGTGTCTCCTGCCTCCTGGTCAAAACCCTAGTAGTTCTTGCAGTTTTCCGTTCAGCTCGGCCTGGTGCTGAAACCTTGATGAAGTGGTTTGGTCCAGGCCAACAGAGAGGAAGTGTCTGCCTTTTCACCTGTATACAGGTATGAATATTGTTTTATTGATTCAATTATGACAGCATTTCATGTGCAAGTTTACTTGATATTAAATATCAACATTGCAAGGTCTTAACATTTCATTCAGGTAATCATCTGTGCAATATGGCTGTCCCTCAGCCCACCAGTGCCTAAGCCTGATCTGGGTTTCCAAGGGTCAAAGGTCACCCTGGAGTGTGCCATGGCCTCTGTGGTGGGCTTCTCTCTGGTTCTGGGCTACATTGGCCTGCTGGCCTGCACCTGCCTCCTCTTGGCCTTTCTTGCTCGGAAACTCCCAGACAACTTCAATGAGGCCAAACTGATCACCTTCAGCATGCTGATATTCTGTGCTGTCTGGGTGGCCTTTGTCCCTGCTTATGTTAGCTCTCGTGGGAAGTATGTTGTTGCTGTGGAAATATTTGCAATCCTTGCCTCTAGCTATGGTTTACTGCTCTGTATTTTTGCCCCCAAATGTTTCATCATTCTCTTGAGGCCCAAGAAAAACACTAAGAAACACCTGATGGCCAGGTAGATTTTTCTGGGTTTAATTTGAGCAAGGACTCTTTGGGCCTATTTTGACAATCTGTAGCACAGGGTCTAAGGTGTGTGGTGCATGGGCAGTCAGGGCGTGTCCAATTCCACTTAAACACCTGATGGCCAGATAATTTTTTTGGTGGGATTTAATTTGAGCAAAGGACTCTTTATCATATTTGTCTGGTGGCCCCCTCACTTACCCAGGCCTGCTATCATACATGTGATCATGAGTATTTGTTATGTCAATTCCTTTTATCTAAACAATGTCATATTAACAAATGTCTCGTATCCACACACAATTATGCCTTTTTTGGTAATTGAATTTCTAATAATCTTTCATCATTCATCATACATCATTAAATGGTAATATAACATCATTCATCTATCTATAAATACAATTGTATTATACAATTGTAAGTGCTGAGTAAAAATGTGACTTATTTATTGCTTTAATTCAAGTTAATTAAATTTAAGTACAAGTGCTATTAAAATCATATTATTGAGAGAAATATTAAAATCTGCCTCCCATTATTTTAACTGCAGTTAGTATACTAGGTGTCCACCAGATGGAATTATTAGATCATTGAATGATGCTCTGATCCTTCTTTCTTCTTTCCTTATCTCTCAAAAAAAGTGTATTACTTGTATGATGTGCAGTTGTACATCTGCAATTATCTTGTGAAGCTGTGCAAAATCTTGCTCATTCACTACTGTTAAGTATTTGCTCTCACAATATATAATAATCATAATAACAGGAGGTACAGTTCAGTTAGATATTTTTTTCCAAAATGATGGCAGGGTGCTAGCTATTATCTGCAAAACCATGAAAAACAGCAATAACAACCATGTACACAACCACCTTTTCCCCTTTGTGCCACCTCTGTAATGGGATGTAATTGCTTGTAAAATGAACAATGATGAATGTGAGGAGTTGCACACCTGCGGCTCATCAGTGCCTCCCCGGTTAACCCCCCTGAATGAGTTGTGATGTAACTTGTCCTTTGAGATGACACAAGCTTTTGCCCTTTTGAACCAGTCCTCCCAAGCTCAATGAGCCTGAGCAAAGTCAGACATGTTTCTCCAACTCATTTTCATTTTGTAAATTCACAACATGCAAGCTCTTGATTTCAACTGTAAGTTATTCTGTTGAGTCCAATGATTGTCCTCTTGGTGCCAGGTTGACAATCTTCAAATTTGTAATCTAGTTGCTTCTTACTGTAAGTCTGCACATACAACAGAGTGGCATTGTTCACATGCTTACCTGCATCCTTTGTGTGCAAGATTAATATCCACTCTGAGAACAATCAGTGAATCAATTCTAGGTGACACTGGAACATCCTCCTTGCCTTATTTTGTACAGCATAAACACAAGAAACACATTTTATGTGATGGGCACAAAAACAGCACAAACAAGCTCAATTAAGTTTCTTTTCTAAACTTCCAGCCATCGTTGTTACTTGCGAGAGTTTGCTGCCGTCCTTAATTTGCATCCTTATGTGCTAGCTGAGGCCCTAATGTTCATGTGTTTCAATTAATTCAGCAGACATGGAGCATTAATGTCTGACATAATTTTGTTAATTTCTTGCCAGACAGTTAAATCATTGTTCTGTACCATTGTGTCCTGATTTGGAGGTCTGGGGCCTTATTTATAAACTTTGCGTACAAAAGGTGTATGCCACTTTCTAAGCAAAAGTTGGGATTTATGAAAAAAGAAAGATGAAAGACAGGGAGTATGAAATTGACACATTGTGCAATCAACAGAAATATTAACCCATACACATCATATGTGAGGAGTTAATTTATAAAAACAGATAAACACCGTTCTTACAATGAATAAACAAACAAATCTAATGTGTTCAGTAATCAGTAAGCAATACTTGCATGTTCCGACATGTATTCTAATAAATAATAAGGTGAACAGCAAAACAAATTACATACTGATGCCTATTTCAATGATCCAGTTGGTTGGATACAAGTGGATAATTTAATATACTGTGTTTTGCAATCCATTTCTTTTTTATGGCTTTCAGTTCATTTTGTCTCTGTGTTTAAATGTTTGGAGTTGATTGTTTCTTTAAGGACACGGCCACTGCTGGAGATAAAGACACATGACGGAAGTGTAGTGGAGGCACAGGGCGCACAGCTGCAGCACCTCTGACCTGCTGGAACACTTCATGCCCTCCTCTGTCTCCAACACTCCTCCCTGATAGTCAGTTTCTCATCAAAAGAGCGAGGTGTCTTTCTGCTACCTGTGGCACAAATACACACACTCACACGCCCTGTGGCTCTGAGCTTTTTGGTTTATGCATTTTTCTCAAACCACCTCTTTTTGAATTAATCTCAGCGAGTGTTTGAGTTTGTGAGGCAGCAGCATTCACAGCGTCTGCCACATACTGCCACTCTGACACCTTTTTGACATCAGTAATGTCCACAGTGTGTTGGCCAGACACCATATTTTCCTGGTTTCAACCTCCACAACAAAAAAGTTGATTTAATTCTGTGTGACAATCCAGAGCCTTTCTCTCTGTGTTTGCCACGACGTCTGCAAAAAGTACGCCACATTTCAAGTTGATTGTGGTTTATAAGGGAAAACCAGCATAGGACGTGCTTCATCCGTACCCCATCATTTAAGTGAATCCTACATATAGTTTTATAAATGAGGGTTCTGGTTTTTACACATCTAAAGCCTGTGGTTAGGTTTATGTTGGCATCATTACAACGCTGTTTTAAAATGAAAACAATCTCCATCCAGATGGGTGTTTTAGCACCACTTCACAAATAATCTCCGTCCATACTAACACGCCTGAAAATGCATATCACCTAACCATGCATGTACCCTGGACATGCACATGCCAGTGTCACAGAACAACTAGACCAAAATGATGAGGCAGAGAAACATGACTGCTCTTCACATAATCCTATAATACTATTTTTATTAATGCATTGTCAGTGAAATTGGGTTTTTTTTTGTCTTTCTTTTCCATCATTGTATTTTCATTGTCCTTTTGGGATGGGGTAACAGAGGCACAGACTAAAAAAGCAGGTCAGAATCAATTACAAACTTGACATGCAGAGACTTAGGGCCCTATTTGGTCGATCAGTAGCACAGGGTCTAAGGTTTTTTTATGGACACTGATGACTGTTTGCTTAAGGACCCCTGTGATTCGCAGTTTTTGAAAAACCTTGAAAAACCTTTTTTTCTGCCTCCACACCGGCGACAGCTGTGGCCTGTGGGCATGATGTTTTTCAGTCATCTCATTCTTGTGAACACAATACTGATACTCACAGTGTTGGAGAGGAACTACTTACATTTAACTAGTTACACGTGATTAAATTACAAAATAATGCAATCTGTTAAAATTACTGACCAAAAATATGTGATTAAATTACAGTTATTAATTAAAATGTTGGTGATTACAAAAGGAATACATCCAAATATTCTTTTCGGGCTGCCTGGCAGAGATCTGCACTCTCCTGAGTGACCTCTATTGGTTCGAACTACTTTCAGATAAAAGAATGTCCCACTGAAAACAGTCCACATTGAGGCCTCAGAGATGTTGCTGTTTTATTTGGTATCTCCAAGCCGGCACACACTAAACCATAACTATCTTTATGGATAGCTTCCCCACTAGATGTAAGTGGAAAAAAAATTAAAAAATACATTGGACTGCTGCTACTACTTTACTTCTGTTGCTCAGTTCATGCTCTGTTTCTTGTTATATAAAGGCCCTATGACACATTGTCTTTTTGCCTTTCCTTATTTGAATACTACCATGCAACTATTTCCAACTTTAAATTTCCTTTTAAAAACATTTCCCAACAGATCTACAACAGTGTGGCTATAGGCAGCAAAAAGGGGTGCCCCGGTGAGGGGTTAGGCCTTGTTTTTTGACTCACTGTGTATTAATTTTTTAAGATGAAAGTCTAACTCAGTTGGGATATCTGTGGTCACTGCCCTCGAGGTAAACACTCTGTATCACACACCAGTAACTCGTTATTTGATGCAGTGTCATCCTGTTTACTATTATTCCACCATGGGCTTTACAGCACTTATAAATATCCAGAACAACATCTATGTGTGGCAGAGGAGGAGGAGGTGGTGGTATGTCATACTTAAGGTACTTTATCAGTTATCAGCACAAGTTGTGTCTGTTATAACATGCATTAAAATCATTTTGCTTCACAGGTGGACATCTTCTGTCTCTTGTTGCATTAAGAGGCATTTAATCACATTTGACCTTTTCATTTCAGGAAATGTTAACTTTTTGTGGGACCTCTTATCTGTGTGGGTTGTGCCAATGAGAAATTATCTAACTAAGTATATTGTACATTTTTAAAGTGTCCAGAACAGCTCCATCCATGTCTTGGTTCTCCTGGCTCTTCACTCTGTGGCCCTCCACAGCCCCATCTCTGCTCCTTGTGGGGCTTGTGGGCAGACAGCTGGGGCTCAGGGTGGGGTTGCAGGTGGTTCAGACAGTGACTTGTTCTCGGTGGGGTAGACCGATTAACCAGGTTCTGTTCCAGGATGGAGATGTATTTATTGGTGGGCTCTTTAATCTTCATTACAGTCCTCCAGCTACAGCCCACGACTTTAGTCAGCTGCCACACTACGAACCTTGCACTGGGTAAAACATTGTCATTTGTTTACTATGAATATTGTATATGCATATCTTTGACAAATACAAGATGAATTATTAGATGTATCTTTTCTATTCTATAGCCAGTGAACTATTGTCAGTTCCTTCATGTTCACAGGCTAATCTTCTTGTTAAAAATATGTTTTATCTGCTTATCCAGCAATGACAAAAAGATGACCTATAATATTTCCGAATTATTACAGCTTTATAATAAGTTCAGAATTTTGACTGATATTTTTCTCATTCCTTCTCTCCCATGGTCTCAGTTTGGAAAATCTTCCTTTACAGTACATATATGCTATGGTGTTTGCACTGGAGGAAATCAATCATAGCACAACTTTGCTACCTGGTGTGAAGCTGGGCTATCATATTCGTGATAGCTGTGCCCTGTACCCTTGGGTTATGCAGGCAGCACTATCACTTGTTGGAGGAGATGGCACCAGCTGTAATTCAGCAGTCCCACCAGATTATACTGCTGGGTATGGAGAGGGAATCAAAGAAAGGAGAGGTACTAAATCAAGTTTTGCATGGACCTGATATGCATCCTTCACTGATGAGAGTTAAAACACTGCCATGTTGTCTTTGAAAAGGAACCAGGCATAATTTTTATTTTTTAAAAATGACTTGATTTAATTCTATCTAATAATGTCCTCAGGTGATCAGCCTGTTCCTCTGATTATTGGTGGTTCATCATCTAGAGCAGCCAAGATACTCTGCAAAATCCTGGGACCACTCTCTCTACCATTAGTGAGTCCCATTAATATCCCCCAATTTATTCATGTTTATGTTCAATGTAACACAAAAGCACTTTAAATGAAAACTGGAATTAAAAACTTCCATTCAAAAAAAAAAAAAAAAAAAAAAAAAAATCCCCTCATAATGTTAAAATTGGGTTTTCACTTTCTGACCCACACAACATGACACCTTAATATTTACAGTATAGGTTTTCATATGTAGCATGGACTTTGATGCATAAACGGTGGCTCATGTCTGTTTTCTCACCTGTAAACTGCAGCACAGTCTTTTTGGAGTACAAAACATAACCCCTGGATTAAAATAAGATTACAACAATCTTTATGTGGATAATATTTCAAAATTTCAGAACTGTGTGATTTCAGAATATCTTTGTATGTACTGTATGTTTTTTGTCTTTTAGATAAGCTACACAGCTAGCTGCCCATGTCTAAGTGACAGGCGCCAATATCCTAACTTCTTCAGAACTATGCCCAGTGATATTTACCAAGCTCGGGCCATTGCCCAACTTGCCATACACTTCAACTGGACCTGGATTGGAGCAGTGGTAGCAAACAATGATTATGGCCATGTGGCAGTAAAGGTGTTTTAAATTGTTGTTATATTTGTTGCAGGAAAAATGGTAGAGCATACATTTAAGAAATTTACATAAATACATGATCTGAATACTTTTCATTCATCTAATCCTTTCAACTGTACATGTCAGGTATTTCAGGAGGCGACTCAGGGGAAAGGAGTGTGTCTGGCATTTGTAGAGACTCTCCAAAGGCAAAAAATTGTCAGTGATGCCAGACGAGCAGCACTCACAATTCAGGCCTCGACTGCGAGAGTGATTCTGGTCTTTAGCTGGTACACTGATGTGAGGGAACTGTTCGTGCAGCTAGCCAAGATAAATGTGAGCAATTGAAATAAAATTGTGGATGGAATATTGTAAACACAATCCATAACTGAGAAACTTTAGTTTAGATTTATATTTTTAAGAATTATTTTAAATTGATCGCATCTTGTCTTCTTGCTCTCACTCTAGGTGACTGACAGACAGTTTTTGGCCAGTGAGGCCTGGAGCACCAGTGATGATCTCCTCCAAGATCTTGTCACAAGAAAAGTGGCAAGTGGTGTTCTTGGTGTGGCCATCCGAAGTTCACCAATACCTGGATTTGAAAATTATATCAGGAGTTTGAACCCATCTCGTCGTCCTGACGATGAGTTTTTAAAAGAATTCTGGGAAAAGGAGTTTGGTTGTAGTCCTGGGGCAATACCACTTTCTTCAAATGCCTTTTCAACACCATTTCCCACAAACAGGTTGTTTCAAAAGGCTTCTCTACCACCTTGCAGTGGCACAGAGTCTCTGGAGAGAGTGCAGAGTCATTTTACTGACACCTCTCAGTTAAGGGTGACGTACAATGTCTACCTTGCTGTTTATGCTGCTGCCCACGCCCTTCACAGCCTTCTGTCCTGCCCCAACACAGACAAATCTCCCACAAACAACAGCTCCACTTGCTCCTCTCCAAAACACATCAAACCCATAGAGGTATAAATGATTATGCATATTATGGGATGAATTTGAGACTATCACAACCTATGTTTGCAAATTTCTAGGGACATTAGGCAGTTGCATGTAAAACATAAAACGATACAGTACTGTTAATCTGCTTAAAAGAAAAGCATTTATTATTTCAACATTTGATTCTTTCAGCTGCTGCAGCACTTGAACAAAGTGAATTTCACCACACCACAGGGTGAACAGTTATATTTTCAAGGGGGTGACACTCCAGCAAAGTACGACCTTATCAACTGGCAGAACACCCCTGAGGGTCCACTCAAACTTGTTTTGATTGGTCGTGTGAATGGATTTGACCTCAACCTTAATAAGTCAGCTATTCAGTGGAGCACAGGATCCAATCAGGTGATTAAAAAGGAGGAATATTGATTCAGGCCAATACCAAAATGCTTACTGAATTCAAAATTTACTGTGATTCACGAGACATTATGAACTAGAGAATATGATTTTACTTGTTTAGGTGCCTGTGTCAGTGTGCAGTGAGAGCTGCCCCCCAGGTACCCGAAAGGCCAACAGGAAAGGAGAACCTCTCTGCTGCTTTGACTGTATCCCATGTACTGAAGGGGAGATTAGCAATACGACTGGTGAGGAAATTATTATGTAAATATAAACATTTTTTCCAGACCTGACTTTCTATAGTGCTTTCAGCTCATCTACAGTTTTCCCATGTAAGTTTGTCCTGCTTGCCTTTTTTATGTGTCTTCCTCTCAAAGGTTCCCTTCACTGTGAGCGTTGTCCACCTGAGTTCTGGTCCAATCCTGAACGAACAGCATGCGTCCCTCGTCAGCTGGACTTCCTTTCCTTTAATGAAACCTTGGGCATTACTCTGACAACGGCAGCTGCATCTGGTGCCACCGTAACAACAGCTGTGTTTGTGGTGTTTATTTGCTACCGTCAAACACCTATGGTAAGAACCCAGCAGTGGCAGACTTAGGCTTTCTGAGGGTCAGGGGCGAAAAAAATAAAAAGGGCACCAATTGTACATGGTGGGGGACCAGCCCACTGAAAGTTGTTATGCATTTTATTTATGTTGAAACGGTTCCAATTCCTGGTTAAGATTAAAATTGTTCAATTATGTAACTGAGAATACAACAACTACTACCAAAACCTAAAAACACACAGGGAACTATTAACTATTCAACCATTTAGGGGCATGAAGACACCAACCAATTTTCTAGCATGTAGGGCAGCCCATATGGAACTGCATAGCATTTTCTCCGCTGGAAGGACACCCTAGAGGGCACTTTTTTGCATTTTATACATTTTTATACACATTTTGTCCCCTAGAAGGGCATGCTTAAGGGCATTACATCAAGTTTTGTCTACTAGAAGGACACCCGAGAGGGCACTTCATCATGTTTTATCTTCCGTAGGAGTAACCAAGAGGGCACTTTTTTATTAAACACAGAGGGGCTGGTGGGGCAGTCACCCTCTCTGTCTGAATTCTGCATTACTGTATATAAAAGAAATATTGATTTAACATTGTCTTTATATGAATCCATTTTGTTAATGTGCTTGTCTTTTTAACACAAATTAAATCCCCTCATTTTAAGGTGCGAGCCAACAATTCAGAACTGAGCTTCCTGCTTCTTCTGTCACTGAAGCTCTGCTTCCTGTGCTCACTGGTCTTCATTGGTCGTCCATCAGTCTGGTCTTGTCGATTCCAGCAGGCAGCTTTTGGGATCAGCTTTGTACTTTGTGTCTCCTGCCTCCAAGTCAAGACCATAGTTGTTCTGGCAGCATTCCGCTCAGCTCGGCCTGGTGCTGGAGCCTTGATGAAGTGGTTTGGTCCAGGCCAACAGAGAGGAAGTGTCTGCCTCTTTACCTGTATACAGGTCAGAGTTACACATGTATTTTTCAATAACAAAACTATTACTTATCACAGAATTTTACACACATTATCCTGACATTGTGCAATATTATTTTTCATCAAGGTTATCATCTGTATTATTTGGCTATCGCTGAGTCCCCCGGTGCCCCAAGCTGATTTGGAAATCCCGGGTTTACAGGTCACCCTGGAGTGTGCCATGGCCTCTGTGGTGGGCTTCTCTCTGGTTCTGGGCTACATTGGCCTGCTGGCCTGCACCTGCCTCCTCTTGGCCTTTCTTGCTCGGAAACTCCCAGACAACTTCAATGAGGCCAAACTGATCACCTTCAGCATGCTGATATTCTGTGCCGTCTGGGTTGCATTTGTCCCTGCTTATGTTAGCTCTCCTGGAAAATATGCAGTTGCTGTAGAGATCTTTGCAATCCTGGCCTCTAGCTATGGTTTGCTGTTCTGTATCTTTGCTCCAAAGTGTTTCATTATTCTTTTGAGGCCTGAGAAAAACACTAAGAAACACCTGATGGGCAGGTAGCAGAGAAAATTAACAATGTATGCTGTGACTTATTAAAATACTATGATATTAATTAAAACCATCACTTTAATTCATATATCATATATCTCTTAGACATAACCTAAAATGCCAGAGTGATGAATTTCTGCTACTATCTGTTACGGCTACTATTAGTTTTTTGACAACATAATATTAGGTTTACTCTCATAGACAATTGATTTGCTTGTGTTATAAATTAAAAAAGAAAAAAAAACATGCTCTTTGTATATTTTTCCAACTGATCAAAATTGGAAAAATAAAGGCCAGTTTTCTGCAATGTCTTCAATGTACAGCATAAGACAAATAACACTATCAATAAACATAAATAAGCTCCAAGGTTGTGTCTTTGGGTTGGACTTCACAATAATTTAAAGCAGGAGTTTTCAAAGCCCGACACTGTAGGCCTTCCCTCAGTCAAAGCTCGGAAAAAGCTCAGCTTACTTTCTTTCTAGTTTCTACTTTCATTCAATTCCTGGATCTTCGTGGCATTATGTTATTTAATCTTATACTCAACAAATGCACCAAGAAGCACGCACTCTTGCTTGACATAACTTTAGACGACACCAAATACATAAAAGAGGTCTATCTAAAGGTACTTATTAGTTTCTGACTCTGGGAAAGAGGGAAAAACTGTAAAATTACCCATTGCTGCATTTCTGAAATATAGCACATGCCCTGAAGTGAATGGTGTAAGGGTATTTAAGGTGAGACCAACTCCACTTTTCTATTTAAATGGTGCTTAATCTGCACACAAAATAACATGCAAGGTCCAATGCGGTTGCATTTAGCCTCTTAATTAATCACAGGTGTGTTCTGGGTGTAATATGAGTTAAACTTATCAGAGTGTCATCTCCCATTCTTGCCCCTGTCACTTTGCTATTGATACGACAGATCTGGCAGGTTGGAGAAGCAAACTGAGATGCTGAAATTACTCACTTGTAGTGATGCAGGCACTGCAGTTAACCGGTGTGCTGGGTCATAAAAACTCACATTATGAGGCTGCAGGTGGGTGAAGTAGGCTGAAGCGTCTCCCCAGAGAGAGGGAGACCCTAAGAGCATTTTTATGCATGATCCAAGGGACAAAACCATGACTGCTATGACATTACAGTGCACATGTAAATGTTAC
>JAJHUR010085788.1:33892-62199 GCA_027495735.1 Lutjanus campechanus | reverse complement strand
GTGTACTATCGTATACTTTTATATTTTTTTTGTAAACAAAAAAACAGTAATATGTATTTTTTCGGACGCACACAATAACAAACAAATTTTTTTTTAAAACTAAATAGGTGAAACCTAAGTTTAAATTGAAGCATTATTTACCCAAAGCCAGAGCTGCTTTGGTCGCTGTTCACCATCGTCTGTTATGTTGTAGTCGTCTCAACTGCATTGCAATGTGAAAAATTTATGCCAACATAGTGTCCGGTGCTTGCATGCTGTAATATTTCTCGGAAATATTGTGCACCTCACATACTACTGGTGTTATACTAAGGTTTCAGACAAATCTCACATAGGCCTCCCAATAGTATGGAATTTCGGACACAGACTATTTCTTGGCCAGGCTTACTTAACTTCCTGGAGACTCCTCTAGTTGCCTGGCAACCTGACAGTGATGGCGTGTCCAGCACATATCCCATTTTACAGTACACCAATAGGACGTAACAAGCCGTTTGTATCAAATTAGACAAAAACTGCAAATGATATGTTCTATATTAGATAGTATTAGGCCCTTATTAGACTTTATTATAGGCAAATAAGGGGCACATTACAACATAACTCTACTTCAAACTTAAGTGAAATCACATATCTCCTACTTGAGACACACCTCTTTGGCTGGTTCCACACAAATTGGCAGAGTAAGCAAGGCCGATGTTGTTCTTTGTTTGTTCTTTGAGCAAATCACATTATCTGCCTGCCAGCCAGCCAGATACACTTGTTGTGATGTGTCCATAATTATCCTCTAACAAAGTGTAATCAGCGTCTAACAGTGGGAAATAATACACTTTATTTTACAGTTCAGTTCTGTCCCTAATTACCCTCTAATAAAGTCTAACAGGGATGTAATAAAGGGTCCAATATTGTGTAATTACAGAACATATCATCTCTAGTTTTTGTCTAATTTGATTCAAAATATGGCTTATTGTCTTGTTAATGAACTGGAAAATAAAGTGAGACCATAATTCCAAAGACCACATGATCAAGCTATTCTTGGCACAGTGTAAATAACCAGCAATAAAACAGAACAAAAGGGCTATCAGCACTCTCATGATAAGGTGAAAAATAGTGAAAAGGCAGACAAAGAAGTATATCATTTGAGAACAGACGGGTAAAGGAGGCCATCCAAGCCCGCCCCCCCATCACCCAAATAATACCCTCAGAGAACAGACTGGTGAACCACTTTATCAGCCCCAAGCACATCAGCGCTGCCATATATGGAGAAAAATGGGCGGGGCAGAAGGGATGGGAATTCCATCACTCTCTTCGCTTCTCCTCCTAATGCAAATCCTCTTCCACCCTGGTCCTAATCACTCCAGTATGTTTTTATTCACCTTGCTTCTTCTTCCCAAGTGGGCCAGCCCAGCCTGCCATTTAACCCAAAGCCTTGTGCACACTGGGCATTTCTGATTTTTTTTTTTTTTTTTTTTTTTTTCTTTCTGGCAGGCTGCAGGGATGAAGTGCAGAGAGAAAAAAGTGCTGTGTGGGTACTGTATCTTTGACAACATCTCATCCTCCTGACAGAAAAAGTGCAGCGCTTCTTTTGAAAATCTGAGATATTTCTCAAGTTGAAGCACCTAGAGCAGCAGAACAAAAAGGTGGAGTGTTTTGAACAAGAAAAGGTGCTGGGCAAAGCGCTTTTATAGAGACAGCTGCTTCAGCTCCACACACGCTCTGTCTCTATTGAAGATGTCTGAAAAAAGGCGCTGATGCTCTAAACAGAAACCTAGTAGGCACAAGGCCTAACATTATCTTCAGGATTATTTACCCCCCACCCCCCTACACACACATTTGCAGCAGTAGCACTATCTCCACCACCACCAGCATCAGTGAAAAGATACATTCTGACTCCAAGTCTCAGACAGAGCATGTAGCTAACAAAGAGCAGTTGTCTTTGTTCAGCTGGCGCAGGAGAGGGAGGGGTGAACACGGAGGGATAAGGATGGAGGATGGGGAGAGACACTGACTTCCCTCTTTTCTGTTTGAGCACAAAAAAGAGCAGACGAGTACAATTTCTTCCACTAATCATACGCATCCACAATCCTACCTGTTAAGACCCAGAGCCCTGAGCTGAATGTTCTTAAATACCACTGCGCTTACTCAGAGGATCTAATGACTGTTATTTTCATATTAAAGTAAAGTATACAATGTAATGCACTATACATATTATTGCTTTTAAATGTAGAATCAGTAGGATTAGTCAGTTGCTGTTTGTAAACACACCAGAAAGATAGTTGATTGTTGAGTCTCACCTCCAGGATGTCAAATAGTGATGTTTTGGGTTGGCAAAGCGTCCTTAGCCCAGCAAAATAATAAGAAAATAAGAAGGTATGGGCGGAGGGCAGGGTCTCTGTAGGATCAGGCACCACCTTTGAATGATGATCGAGAGGGATTATTTGTGGATGAGTCTATGCATTGGATTTCTGGGAAAATCCTGCATAGTTTTCTCTTAAACATAAAGTATATCTCTGCTGTTGAAGAATGAGTTTGCTTAAAACAGAGCTAGCAAATTTTAAACACAACTAGTCTACAGCCACACTTGTAGGTCTTTGAAGCTGCATTTGGGCACAGCAGTGTTGCAGCCCGTTCTCATCCCAACTCATCGCATGGCGAAGACTTGCCACTGCCCCTCAGTGTCTGATACTGAAATACAAGTTGCCCTTTAGCAACTGTATCCGATGCAGCTAGACAGCCTCTTTTAGCACATAGATCAGTGGTTCCCAAACTGGGGGTGGTGGGCCCCCCTGGGAGGCGCAGAGCCACTGCAGAGGAGAAACAAAGAATGAAACAAAGTTCAATGAATATGAATTATGTGGGCAAAGTATACAAATATTTGCTGGTCATGCTGACCTTTATTTCATTAAAATTCATTTTTTGAATTCTTTTTTATCAGTTGCCTCCCCAGTTATTGTTAATGATTGATAATAATGGTGGGGTTGTGGGGCCTGAACTTTTTTCGGCTTCTGAAGGAGGGAGAGGCAGGAAAAGTCTGGGAACCACTGACAGTTAATGCTGTGAAACGTTCTCAGTTTGGGTAGGTTGAGGAGTTACAATAAATAGGTTATGTTACATATGTCAAGTGATGTCACTGAAGCAACTCACAAAATCCAAAACACATGACAAAAGTCACATGATGCATGTAGCACGATGTACCTCCCAGCTTTTAATAATGTTTTTGGGGCAATCCAACAAGTACTGTACTGTTTGTTGTAGGCATATTTCAGTCTGGGTGGTGGACCAGCTGACTGAAAAAAAGACTGACTTTGCCATCCCTGCAGTGATGCCGCCAGCATGGCTAAAACCTGAGCGAGGGAGAAATCAAATTTGTGAACATCAAAGGTAACAACCAATCAGCATCTGAAAATGTCAGATATACAGTAACTACATGTGCAGCTTCCCAGCAGGTGTGCAAAGATGTGCTGTGCTGCTGTGACCTACAGAAAAAGCAAAGTAAACATGTTTCATTATTAACTTAGAATATCTCTCTCTGCCTTTCTCTGCTTCAGTCTCTGGAGACACAACTCAGCCTGTATGGTTACATGATCTGAACATACTGATGATAATTATTTAATGATGAGACACAGATGGTAAAGACATCTTTAACTCTGTGCTGTCTTACTTTGCTATGGATTACATGGATGCATAGTTTAATTAATTCAAGAAAACGTTGAGTCGATGGCATTTCCCTCCCGTGTGTTCCCAACTGTGTCTGAAAAATGTGAAGTTTAAAAAACACAACAAAATTAGCTGAGTTGAGGCAGTCAAAGCAGTTCTCATCTCCTCCTTTGCAAAACATCAGTGATGTAAAAGCTGCTGATTCCACATGTCAATTAAATATTAATGGTCTGGCAGTTTTTTGTTGAGATGAGCTGAAAGGAAGAAAAAAATCTTGTTTGTCTGAGAGGAAACATAAGAAGGATGGATAAATAAAATTGATTAACAAGAGGCTATTATTGTTCTATTCTATTCTATCACTGAGCGGCACACCCAAGAACAATTACCTTTATTAATTTATTCCTGCATAAGGCAAATGAATTCAAACAGCTACCTCACAAAGTCATTCACACACACTCAGGCTTCAGAAACTATCTTAATTTTCGATTGGGCCAAAACAAATCAAGCAAGGCCTGTGTTTGACAAACCCAAATGAAAGTCAATCCCCAAGAGCCTCTGCTAAATTGCTTTGCTCAGGAGCAATTATACTGTAAAGGGATCTGTTGATTTTGTTGTTAAGTGGCTGTGATTGGTTGCAGAGTGGCAGGCTCTAATGTGGACACTAATGCAAAGTGACATGTGTAACAGGAATCAGGACCTCATCACCTCTGCGCCTATTAAGATAAATTCAGGGGAGACATTTCACACTCACGCTCACCTTGAGCCTTGGCAGTAGAACAGGACGCAAACAGGCGGTGCCAAAAGTAATGGAAGGGCAGTGCCCTACATTTCTATACAGGACGAGTTTAATGATTGACACAGTTAACACATGACATGGAAAACACTTTACACACTACTCTAGAAAAGTCTTAAATCAAAATTCAAATGCAGAGGGCTCATTCTGCTTCCAGACTTTCTCAAATCATGTCCTTATGAAACTGTCTCAAAATTGCCCTCAGCTGACACTGTCACTGACCTTTAGATAAGTTTGATAAAGTTTACCTTCACTTGAGAGTAAACCTATTCCTCATCTGCAGCTGAATATAAATGTATTGGTCTAAATATGCCTGTTTCATTAGATGAATCCTAAGAATATCTCCAGCACAACTTATTACTTTTACCACGCAGGAGAGTTTAAAAAGTCTCATTGGAGAGATGTGAAAGAAAGTACTTAGAGCAATAGTTCAAGATTTGGGGAAATATACTCATGTACTCACTTTCTTGCTTGGAGTTAGATCGATAGAAGATCAATACCACTCTCAGCTAAGCATTTAGTTTAACTTAGCCTAAAGATGGGAATCATAAAATCCTTCCTCCAGGTCCTCCAGCACCTTTAAAACTCACTAATTAACTAATGACTTGTTTATTCCATACAAAAACCAAAGAGGAAAAATGACAAGTTGTGTTTGTTTCAGGGGGATATTATTTCTTGGCCAGGCCAAGTCACTTCCTAGACACTCCTGTGGTTGCCTAGCAACCTCACAGTGACAAGAAACAATTCTGCAGTCGTGGGTGAAGTACTGAAAATCAAGTAAAAGTACCATGATTCACATAAAAAATGACTCAAGTAAAAGTGAAAATTACCATTTTAAAAACCTACCCAAGTAAAAGTAAGACAGTACGGTACAATTAAGAATTCTGAAAGTAACTCCTTTCCAAATTCCGCCAATTTAAAAGGCCAACAGATGACTAGCTACAAGAAGCTACAAGGTTAATGTCAGTGATATCAAAGATTAACATTACACATGAAAAATTAGCCTACCTTACGTTAGCTAGCTTACTACATTTTCACCTACAGCTTGTGCAGCTTACTTCAGTGTGCTTGCAGGGATTAGAAAATGACGTTTTAAAAGCTCGGAGAGCTCAGTGTTTTTCAGGAGGCACAGGAAGTACTACATCATG
The DNA here is from genome assembly GCA_027495735.1 of Lutjanus campechanus. Classification (NCBI taxonomy): domain Eukaryota; kingdom Metazoa; phylum Chordata; class Actinopteri; order Lutjaniformes; family Lutjanidae; genus Lutjanus; species Lutjanus campechanus. The sequence goes on along the minus strand of JAJHUR010085788.1, from coordinate 56,610 downwards.
TAACTGTTGCCCTTTTTGGATTTTGGTATAAAAAGTGAGGCCAGATGTGGCCAGGGATTGTCACTGGAAGCTGCCTCTTGTTCCGGATTTTGCTCCATCATCAACACATCATTGTCAAAAGACAGGTTTATCTTATTTTTCTTCCAGGTAGCTACCAACTTGTAGAGGTGTGCCCTCCCCTTACACTCAGTCCCTCGCATAGAGCTGACTAGTTGTAAATTAGGTATAAATGGGAAATGCAAAGTAAAAAGTAGACTGGCACAAAAATGTACTTAAGTAACCATATGTCAGGGATGTGCGTGATTAATCGACAACATGATTAAATGTTGCCACCCTCATTAGTCGCCACCCTCGTTAGTTGCCACCAGAAATACAAGCCGATTAAACTGTTTATTAATTGTTGTCTCTAAGATGTTATGCAGCCACCCGCCACTTGTCGGGGCTGCAGCACTGTCAGACGGTAGCCCCTCTTGCCCAGCACAAACGCCCCAATGGCACTGAATGTAGGCTATGTCAGCATAAATTTGTATATAACCACTCAATTGGAGCATCATGTAACCACATTCAGCGCAGACATGGACATTAACCTGCAAGCAAAGCAGCAGCTGCTGCTAGGACTTCTACCGTTAGCCACTCTTTGTGTCACTGTGTAACATCAGCTCCGAGTAAAGAATATTGTTTACCCCTAGACACTGTGATCCTTTTTGGTCTGAAAAGTTGAAGCATTTAGTGAGTTGTTGTCATGTTTTGCAAGTTAAAGTGCAATGTTTGTATTGCATGGCACAAAGTGCCACACATTTCAACTACATTTAAAATATGATTTGGTGACTGATAACAACTTCAAATGACTTTTATTGAACATTTTTTGGACAGTGTTTAAAAGGATACTCCACTTTACATATAATCCACTCAATATGTACTCACCCCTATGCCGATGTGATGATGGGTGAAGGTCTTCACTCGCAAGATCGACGCCATGTTTACATCCTACCGGCTACAGCTGATATTTCTGCGAAAAACATGGCGTAAATGGCCTCTTTTGCGGTTAATTTTTAATGTTGCGGCTCGCGGACACTTGGATTACACCACGCAAGCAGGATGGAGACATTTTGTGTTTGTTTTGTGTTCTTTTTTTAACGTTTTATCCGTGGCCACCGTTCACTGCCATTGTACTGGATGAGGCTGCTACCCTGTTTTCTGCTGAAACTCCACGATTGTTTTGTGAGCTGAAGACCTTCACCCATCATCACATCGGCATAGGGGTGAGTACATATTGAGTGGGTTATCATGTAAAGTGGAGTATCACTTTAACATCATCAATTAATAAATTGTACTCAGTTTTAACTGCTTTAACTCTTTCTGTTAGACCAGTTGACAGGTCCATATTAAAATTTGTGTTTAGAAGTGCAGTTTAAAAAAGGAACTACTCATTTCTTTAAAAAAAATATTTTTTTACTCATGAATGTAACTTGTCCCTTCTTACCCACTCCTGCAATTCTGGCACATAAGCTGCACAAAACCACAGCTTGTCATTAAGCAAATGTGATGCTTTAGTGATGCTGGTAGGTAGATTTTGTTTCCTTTGGACAGAGCTAAACAAGCTGTTTCCTGCTGTTTCCTTTCTTTATGCAAAGCTAAGCTAATCTGCTAAAGTGCACAGACATGAGAGTGGTATCAACTTTCTCATCTAACTCTCCGCAAGAACACAACTAAGACTATTTCACAAAATGTCAAACAATTCTTTTAAATTATTAGGATCTGATCATATAATAGATCTACCACATAAAGCCAGGTGAAAGCTACACAGGAAACAATATAAGTACCACCTGTACACTCGGTTGCAATCCAATATAACAGCCCTGCAATAAATTCAACCTCACTGAGACTCATAATGTTCAATTTGTGTTGAGACTGGAAGGTGCTGATTCAACACAGAAGGGATTTTCTGAGGCTGTAGTTTGTGCTATTGTTGTGTTGGACTGCATTATACTGTGAGGTGTTTCTGTTTCTGCGTCCACCCCCCTTGCAGATGCCTTATTTGTTCCACCTATCATCCCGCACCTGAAGGAGGGCAGACACACACAGAGAGCTGGACCATGGCAAACATGGTATTAGCTTAGGGAAAAGGAAATTGAAATAAAATTGGAATTGCCACTTTTCTCTGGAGAGTGACAGTGTTTGTCATGTCCATGTGCACGCAAGCATATGTGTGTGTGTCTGTTTGTGTTTGTGTTTGTGTGTGTGAAACAGCATCTGCAGTCTGTCGGCACTGTTTGCTGTAGCCTGGCAGAAGGTGGCAATGCTACCAGGAATGGTGTGATAGTGACATAATGTCACAACAAGGTAGCAAATGTGCTAAATGTTCAGAGGCAGGCATCTGCTCCAGAACAGCTTCAAGCTGTTATTTTCATATTAATGACAGTTAAATTCAGATTTAATCAAGTAAATCAAATTAAATAGAGCTAGATTTGTCCTCTTTTGTTCTAATAAACATTATATAACATATTCCAACATATTCCAAACAAACTGTGGGTGAACTCGGACAAATACTTTGGGTAAAGATGTAGGCATTCACTTGCAGTGTGTATTTTTGACTTCTTCTCGGCATCCATTATATTTTCTTCCAACATTCATCTCATCACTCCTCATACTTTTTATATATTTAATATTCTACCCGTATATGAGTGAAAACAAGCGCTGACAAGAGAAATGACACCTTGTCTTCTCTTCAGCAGAGTGTAATGCGGCAGAATGATGAGAAGACTTTGCGAAAGGTAAAGCGGGGGGCATACGTTTCTGTGTGACTGGTTTTCCCAGATGGCCATGTGGAGGGAGCTGTGTGATCAGAGATCTAATAAACCGGTGGATATGCTGCATCGCCTTTCCTGGGAGGGAGTTGTTGCCATAGCAACCACACCACAAGCACTGCAGGTTAATGGTGGGAAATTATGATTTGCTGGTTGCTAACTAACGCACAGAGTGACTGCTGAATCAACTTTGAAGCTTTTTGTGGCGGTGGAACGATACGAGCGACTCCCACAGTGCAGTTTTTGGACACCACAAAGGCCTTTGAACGGGTTCCAGTCGGCCGCCAGCAAAATGAATTTCATTTGACTAATGCATTTATATTCTGAAACGTTTTGCTCTGTATTTGCCACAAGTACTCAGTCTGCACATGATCTTAAATGCAAAACTAGTAAGAAATTCAAACAGGTCAAACAGTCAAAATAATCTATTTTATTAGTGGTTGCAAGGAAAAATGCAACCTTGGAAATTGTGCATACTGTTTTATGACAAAGTTTCAGACCCCTTTGTGTAAAAGGCTATGATAACCTGTTTACCATGAGTCATCATAGCAGCTAGGGATGGGCTATACCAAATATTTAAAATTCTATACGATACTGATACCTTTTTGTTACGACTTTACCTGTATCAGTACCAACCCAATGACCAGAAAAGCACATGATGCATGACAGCCATTAATAACAAATGTGTTGCAGAAGCAATAGTACAATTAATTAATAATGTTAGTGCTGATACATGTAAAAATATCTACTTTACAGAAATACTATGATTTCAATGATTGTAAAATAAATTATCTTTTTGTTTTTGTTCCTTATAACTTTCAGGGTGTATTGATTTATTATCATTATTATTATGTTTGAAGGGGTTACTCGTTGCTGCCGTGTGGCACTTTCTTGTCACAGTTAGGTAAAAAGTCGCACCACATCACATTACACTTTTTTTTCTGAAACTCTCTCGTAGATGTCTTATAGTCGCATAAGACTGGTGTGGAAGTGCGTGACTGTTCATCAGCGCTGTTTACTGGCACAAACATTATACAAGAGTTCTGAAACATTTGGAACTGATGCAGCCACCCACGTCTTGTATTTGTTAGAATCTGTTTTACTGCCAAGTAAGTTTTCACAAAGAATTTGCTTTGGCATGTAGGTGCATAACTACAAACAGAACTGTGCTGTCAGTTAGAACAGCATGAACAGAAAATTAGAAAACAGACAATAACAGAAGAAAAATAAAACAACAATATAAAAACAGTAGAAACAATGTATTTAAAGGAATCAATACCAAATGAGTAGCTTGTGAGTATCAATTTATCGATCCTGTAGAATCAATCCATCCCATCCCTAATAGCTGCATTAATTGATTACTGATTGACCCTGCAGTCAAAGGTTGAAGGTCTCCAAGTCTGAGTCTCTGCGTTAAAATTTTTAATAATTTAACATTTTGGGAAAGACGTTTTTTTAATTTTGAGAGTTAAATGAGACGATCGTCACCACTTTCAAGTCATTATGATGTATACAGCTAGAGCCAGCAGCCAGTTAGCTTAGCATAGTACAAACCCTGGAAACAAAGAGGAACAGCCAATAGAAGGGAAGTCACTGCTCCAAGCCAAGAAATAGTCAGGCACATAACCCCTGGTAAAACCAATACCTGACATTTTTACACTTCATTTTATGTACAGATTAAACATAAGTGATATAAACATATCACTGTGTTAGCTTTAAAGGTGCTAGTAGATGGATTTTGTTCCCTTTGGACAGGGCCAGGCTAGCTGTTTCCCAGTGTTTCCAGTCTTCGTGCTAAATTAGCTTACCACCTCCTGATTCTGTTTCCTATTTAGTGAGTTTTATCAGTGTTGTCATCTAACCATTACTATTTATTATACTACTACACTATAACTATTAATTCCTAGAATATTGCTAAAAGTATTTCTTGTTGCAGTAAAAGGGCTTAATCGTAAATGTCAATGACAAAGATACAGTAACTCCTTTGGAAGAAAATAAAGGAATAGTTGAAAAGTTCACTTTGAAGATGACACAAAGAAGAAGTAATTCCCTCTGAAGATATCTCCAGGGGACATTTTCCTCCCTCAGGTTTTCTGCTGAAGGTTTAGGCCTCTGCACCATATTGACAGCACGCAACATGGGCTCGCTGACTCTGCTGGAAGACGAGGCATTAATCCCCAGGGGACAATTGTCTCATAGTTTGTCTATACATTTCCATAGACATTATCTCAAGGTGATGTGATAGATACTGTCTGTTTCTTGTTTCAGATTTGACAGTGTTTTTTCTACATCACTTGATTTAAATGTAAGATCCATTTCAAAATATTATATTGAAATAATATCTTTGAACTTTAAACAGATCTATATAAATATCAGGTGTATATGACAGAAACTCTATCTGCTTATGGAAACAAGCTTGGTGGCTTTGCTATGTTATGAGCTACACGTTTTTTAGAAACAGTGCATTACAGAGGATTTGAATGCTTTATTGTAAATAATCAATAAAGGAAATTAAGCAATTACTGCACCTCCATTACTCAGAGCTGAATCCAGTTAAATACCCTATTTTATGACCTAGATAATGTCAGTTTTGCTGAACCTTTTAATTTTTGGCTGTTTATATTCAGAAGTAGCCTTTAGGCTAAATGCATATTGCATAGAGCTGTATTTACTCATCATGCATTTCATCAATAAGGCTTTAAAAGCTTTAATTTATGCCCTTTAAACTATACAAACACAGGAGAACAAATTGTGGAGAATCATCGAGGAGAGGTTTGATAATCTGCTCAAATGTTTTTCAGCAGAGATGGACAAGGTCAACCCTGTCCACACCTTCTAATACTACACTGAAATGACAAAATTTTGTTGATCTTCAGTCAAAAATATGAAGTGTAACTTTCTGCTTAATTCCAGTATAAACAGCCAGAACCTGCAGATGATACCTGCCTGGCACACTTTCTTGTCTCGACACACAGATATGATCACATCTCATCTCTGTAGCTACAGTATGGATGAAGAATCAGTCAGGCAGCTCCCAAAGCAGCAACTCAAACAGCAAGTGATGAAACGTTGTCATTTTCACTGCTCCCATTAGAGAGAAAGGGAGGAGGCGGTGGAGGAGGAGGAGGAGGAGGAGGAAGAATCCAAACAAGTGACAGGTCTGAGGGAAGAGACGAATCTCTCTTTCAACATAGACCCCTCTGTGCAAATTGCGTGTGTGTGTGTGTGTGTGTGTGTGTGCACTGTAAAAATAAACTATTTGTTGTAACTTTAAAAAGTTAGTGTCTGGGATGCCTTAAATTTTTAAAAGGATATTTCACCCCTAGATGATAATCCACTCAATATGTACTCACCCCTATGCCGAAGTGAGGATGGGTGAACATGTAAACATGGCGTTGATGTATCGCTACACTTCGTATATCTATTTTCACATGTGCATCTGTTAAGAGTTATCTCACGATACATTGACGCCATGTTTACATGCTTCCTGGTAGCTATTTGACATTTCGGCTAAACACATGGTGTAAATGGCGTCTTTTGTGGTCAAATTTTAATGCCACGGCTCACGGACACTTGGATTACACCACACGAGCAGGATGGAAACGTTTTGTGTTTGTTTTGTGGTCTTTTTTTTTTTTTTACATTTTATCCATGGTCGCCATTCACTGCCATTGTACTGGATTTGGCTGCAACCCTGTTTTTTGCTGGAAACTCCAGGATTTTTTTGTGAACTGAAGACCTTCACCCATCTTCACATCAGCATATAGAGGTGAGTACATATTGAGTGGACTATCATTCTGGGTGGAATATCACTTTAAGTTGACTGAATTGAAAAGACAAGTTAACTTATTGAATAAACTTATTAATTAGTGAGGTTTAGAATTGCAGGTAGATTGGAGGTAGATTTTAGGCTCTCAAACAATGCTGGGTAGTCTGCTAATATGCGGATCATGTGATGATCATGTTTCTTAAGAAATGTAATTTAATGAGTTGATTTAACTCTGTACAGTACATTCATTCAACTCATCATTTCAAGTCAAAAGACTTGAAGTTAGAAGAACTCAAGTTCTGAAGCATTATGAAAATAAAAACCAAAGATCTTAAGCTTAATAAACTTTAAATATACATTAAATGCACAATGTGCAATTTCTACCAGGGGTCTCTTTTACATCAAAACAATGACAAAAAACATAGTTTGATGACACCGTGAAGTAATGTGGGGTCATGGGAGTTGTTTTCTTCATTGTTACATTAATAGTTGATGAAAATGTGACATGACACAGAAATCATGTTCAAGGACAAGTTAATATTAAAATATTTCATATTATGTTTAGTCACATTTGCCGACTTCCATCCTCACTCTGACGTATCCAATGTAATCTGTGTTTTAGAAGTTATTGCAATTAGTGACTAGCTAGCAACAGCTAGCAGGAAACAGTTTTCTTGAATAAATTATGGATTTCTCTGGGTTTGAATATTGCTGGAAATATTTGAGATAATGTACGTACACAACTCAATAAAATTATGTAATGTGCAACATTTTAAGACATTTTAAATTGGAAACATTAGCTAGAAGCTTGAAGCTAGAAGAACTTGTGGTCAGAAATTCTGAAGTAGAGGTGTAACAATTAATCGATTAGTAGATTAGTTGTCATTCCTTGAATCAATTGCCAATATTTTGATAATCAATTAATAGGTTTAAGTAATTTTTTTAAGAAAAAAAGTCAAAATTCTTTGATTCAGCTTAAATGTGATTATTCTTTGTTTTTTAATCCTGAATATCTTTAGGTTGTGAACAAAACAAGACATTTGAGGACGTCGTCTTGGGCTTCAGGCAGCCTGAATTCTTCTGCGAAGCGATACTGTAAATTTTAAGTTTAATCAACTTAAATAAATAAAAAAAATCTGTATATTTAAATTCCTGCATGGTTTTATACAATGATGTGTGTGTATATATATATATATATAAAAGGGGAGGGGGGCTCATAAGTTCCACTTTAAAGTCCATTTCATTTCATAATTATGATGAATTATTAATTAGAAAGTCATTAAATTTATATCATCTCTCGGTTCACGGTACTCAAAAGTCTTTTGATATCCTCTCAAACAAGCTTTGAAGCTTTCTCCTAATAATGATGATGAATAAACTTCAGTTATGTTGACATGAGAAGTGAAAATAAAACTCATCAACAACAGAAACAGTCAAACAATCACATGCCATCGCTGCCTGCTCCACCATCAAAATTCGCAGCTTTTCGCAGCTCCTGGCCGGCAGGGTGGGACTTAAGGTTCCCATGGTGGTGGTGCTGACAGAACAGATGGTGAGGTGGTGGTGGTTGCCTGTTTGGGCACCGCTGTCTGTCGGTGTCAGACGCGTTTCAGTCCAGCTGACCTGCGCCAGGCAGCTGCTCGTCACTGGGAGCTGTGCGCTGCTGCAGCGTCTCCACTTCTGAAGTCTAGGATCTCTGTGGTGTGTTCAGACCTGCAGATCGGAGCAGATATCACAAAGCAAGGGCTTGTTTTCAAGGTTTATTCTCGTTAATATAAGCCTGATTATTTCTTCTCAGTCTGCATCATCCTGGAGCTGCGGACTGCTGACTGCATGGGTCAGATACAGTAGCCTGCAGCAGCGGAGGATACGGCGCTTCATAGGTGAGAGCAATGTGTTTATTTCATGCATGTGCTGAAATCTTGATATATGTGTCTTAAAAAAAACATCTGAAATGATTTCTTGAAATTATTTCTCGATAGAAAGAGGTGAATATGTCTGGCCGGTCTGGAGTGATGAACTCGTAAAGATGAAGTCATCATTTTTATGTTTTAAGAAACGCACTGATCAACAAAGATGAAATGAAACAATAACGCGTCCTCTCTCCATGGCGTGGGTCCTCATGCAGTGCGTGTTACCACCACAAAGAGCAATGGTAGTGTTTTATTGCTTCAATAAACAAATGTTTTATTTTAACTGAAAATAGATCCTAAAAGTTGTCCATATTTATTATGTCTCCTCAGCATTTTGGTCAGCCTTATCAATAAAATGCATTATAGTAGTATTAGATTTACAAGGGCACTGTGCTCCGCAGTAAATCTGTACACAGTATATGATTATTATGGACCTTTCTCAAGTCTAAACAATTGATACACATAAACTGGTCAGAGATAGGAAGGAGGGAAACGAAGAAAACATGAGCTGAATAAATCTCTGCACTGTGTTAAGTTGCAATATTTAGTTTTAAGCATGCTCTGTTTATACATTAGCCATAAAAAGACAAAAATTAATGTGAATTGTGAGTTTTTAAAGCTTCCACAAACAAAGGTTTAATTTGAACAGAATTTAGGTCCTAAAAGTTGTCCATATTTATGATTTCTCCTCAGCATTCATCTGCAACGTGTGCTTTGGGTCAGTCTTATTTTATATAAAATGCAGGCTATTATGGAATATTAGATTTGCCAGGGCAGTGTGCTCAGCAGTCAATCTATGGACAGCTGACTATTATGAACCTTTCTCAAGCCTAGACAATTGATAACTATGACGACGGGAAACAAAAGAAAACACTGCCCAAATGACTCTGTGCACTGCAAACCTTGTGATAAGTTGCTATATTTAGTTTTTTTTATACTTTGACCAATAAAAACAAATATTAATGTGAATTTTTATAGCTTCTACAAAGATTTAATTTTAAGAGAAAATAGACCCTAAAAGTTGTCAATATTGTAATAATACAGATGTCTCCTCAGTATTTATCTGCAATGTGTGCATGTTGTGAATAAAATGCATGGGAGCATGAGAATTTGCAAAGGCACTGTGCACTCTGCAGCCAATCAGTACACAGAATATGATTATTATGAGCCTTTCTGATAAATATGATCTAATCAGAGGGAGGGTCAGAAAAAAAAACATCAGCAAAATAAATCTGTGCACTCTACAACTTGTGCTAAATTGCAATATTTAGTTTTGTGTGTGCTCTCTTAATACTTTCTGCCATAAAAAAATCCAAATATTAATGTGAATTGTGAATTTCTAAAGGGCTGCAGTCGTGCCAGCATTCCTGACATTGCACTGCGCTGTGACACTGGGTTCAACTAACAGTGTAGAGTGTAACATTTACACAAACTGCAGCATCACTAGCAGTGCAGAGTGCAGCTGATACAGCTGAGTAGCAGCTACATGGGCTCATGTGCTCTATCAAACCCATTTGCATGCATAAGGGTCAGGAAATTGGCAGGCAGATGTCTCAAGTGAAGACACAGAGGAGAAAGAAAAAGAAAGACAACCCAGCAGTGTTTCTGCTGAGAAGTTTGAGAAAGCAGGGGGAGTGTGTAGCTATTGTTAGGGTCACCTTTGTCAAGTGGGCTCTGTTGTTTCAACCGCTGCATTACAGCAACACCTGTTACTGAAATCACTATCACAGTAAAGAATTCACTGATATCACATACCTTTAATTAGGACTGGAGGGACATGGTGCATTGTGTGATTTTCACTCTTGTTTTCCAGCTGCAACCACATAATTACATGCATTTTACTTTGTCTTGGGAGGAAAAGCAGACAATTGATACATATGTCACCCAATGAGCCAATGATATGAGACTTTAGACTGGGAGAAGATTGGGGGAAGGTGCCGTGGTGGAACCTTCCCCCAATCTTCACAATGCCTAGTCAGTGACGTATCTCCTCAGCTGGTGATGAGGAGTGTGAGAACCTTCCCAAACAAAGACACGTCTCGGTGTGTCTGTGTGTGTTTGGGTAGGAGCCATTATTGTGAGCCAGAGGGCCTGACTCTGCAACATGTGCTGGTGCCGGGGTTCCCACAGCAGTGGAGACGAGGGTGCAACAGCTTGACCTTCTCCCTTTGTGAGTGTGTGATCTGAAGGGGAACGTGGAAACACGACGGGCCATTTAAATGGGGCTGTCATGTGATGTTTTGACTGAGTCAGCTGTTTAGTCATCCTTTGTTTTTATCACTGAAAAACAGAAAAATGAGTTTGTCTTATTGCTTTGTACTCCACTTTTATTATAGATAGGCAGAGTGAAAGAGGCTTAAATGTATTTGAAGGCAATCACACAATCTTAACTGTATAGTACTTAAAAAGTATTTCACTTTCACTTGGACTAATAATTTAAAACTAAACACTAATTTAGAACTACTTAAAGCTGGGGTAGGCAGTTTATTTTGGCACCAATGAGCAAAAGTTCCATAATAAACCTTAAGCATAATGTAATTCAAGTGGTTTGAGAGAAAACTAGACTTCTGCTCCTCTTGACTCTGCTCTGAGGCTAGAAAATCTAGTCTTTGGTCAATCACAGGTTGGTAAGATACTTGATTGTTGAGTCTACGTCCCACAATGTATCTGATACCTTGAGAATCAGATGCAACTAGTTCAGAATGATTTATTTATTTATTTATTTTTTTAAACATCTAATTGCGATCATTTTGACTTATGTTGCATTTGCGATATGATTTGCAATATCAGAGCAACGTTTTCAGGACGTGGACCCCTTAGCTGATAGGGAGATGAGGCGGCGATCCCAGCTTACCTGTAGCTGCTACAGCATGGCTAATGTTAGCTGCATTAGCCTCACCTTCTGCATTTTCACCAGTGGTTTCTGAGGTAGAGGGTATGCCAGAATCTGTTGTTCATGAAGTTATGAAAAACTACATTGTGGTTCACAAGACTGTCTGTTACACTTATAATACACTCATAATAATACACCTCACTGACTAATATGTTTCAATTATAAGTAGCTAACTAGTTAGCTGTTATTGATAAGTGCTGTACACTGATTTAGTAAGTTAGCTAACTCACATGATCGCATGAGGTTTTATGGTAGCGTTTTGTCAGTGTTTAATAGATTAAACCTTCTCGTCTTTTCTTTTCCTTTTTTAAATGCACAATTTATCTTTGCTAATAACACACTGAATTCATGCCCATGTGTTTTTTCAGACAGTTTTTTTTTTTTTAAAGAAAAAACCTTAGTAGTAACTCTGAGGACCCTCTTGGGGTCACGAACTCCCTGTTGAAGACCCATGTATTAGAGGGAATGATAATGATTTATATCATTATCCTTATTTATACTGAAAAATTATCGTGGTATGATTTTTTCACGGATCTGTACCAACAAGGATGCTTTCTTAAGTCCGTAAAACATGATGTTAAGACCAGCACATCTCTGCAGCACCCATAATATTCAAAGTTGGTATTTTGACACACATTTTGCTTTCAACATATGTTGCGTCTCCTGTAATTTGAAAATTGTGCAGCCCTAGATTCAACAGTCAACTGTCTTTCCCCAGAATCCACACCACTGCACCTTTACATTCAAACAAAAACACGAGAAAAGATCATGCAGAATCATATTTAAGCAAATCCATTTTAAATCAAAAATCAGTTTTAACTGCACAAGTTAATCTTCCTTGACCTTTGCATTGTTTCAAGTAGGGATTCCCTTGAGGTTAGAGACTTTGACTTTGTCAGAATGATTGATCTATGCTCCAGTGACAAAGATATTGGCCTTTCACCAACACTGCAACTGTAAGGAGCGATGAAGTGCATGGAGAAGGAGGATGAGGGGAAAGAAGGGAGAGAAAAAATTAGAGCCAGACAAGAAAAATTGTGTCAAGATCCATCTCAGCTCCACGGGGAAATAAAGCTGCCATATGGATTTGCAGTAAATAGCAATACAGGCAATTTGCCATGCTGCGACTTATAAACCTTAATGGAGTCTGAAGAAACATTGTAAAAGTATGCAGCACACTTTCCTTTAATTCCATACGTGGTTTGGATTTTCTCATTGTATCTTCAGCCCTGTTGCGTTTTCAGTTCCTCCTGTGGCCTTCTAATTGAAGCAGAGCTCTCCATCCATCCTCTCCCTCTTTACTTCCTCTCTTCTCTCTGACTGAGTGGACATGCATCCTTCTCCTCCTCCTCGGCTCTACACCTCTGCCATCAGCAGCTGCACCAAAAGCCCTGTGTGATGTGAAGTGAGACGCTTGCATACTAATGGAGCAGGAACAGGATGTCTCTCAGGCAGGCCAGCGCAGTGAGGACATGGAGAAAACATCAGGCAGCATCACTCAGCTTCCCACCACCACATGATCGCTCTGGATTGAAAAACTGGTTGCTTTAGTGTAGAAATCTGGAGATATATCATTAGAATGTGGTGTAAGCTGATGTGGAGAAAGAGTGAGACATGAGCGTATATGCATGGTAACTGGTCATCATAAAAGCACAACTATATCATGCATATACAGTATGTTCTGTTGTTTCACCATATGATTTCAAGCTGCAGCCACCTTCTTGTACCAGTAGCAGCTCTCACTTTGGCTGCCTGATGGCACTAATAGCTGTCTTCTCATGTCTTCTCATTTGGTTATGAAACAGACATGCCGGTGGCATAGCCGTTGCTATAGCGACGGCATGTCTGTGAGCCTGTTGTGCGGCTGCTGATTCAGAAACACTGCTTACATTTTGCACTCAGTGAAAAGGGCCTGAGGAATAGAAAGGGGGCAAAGCATAGCCTCCTATGAAAAATGATGCAGTGTTTGCTATCAAGTGAGGTTCCTCCTGGCTGCACCGGTGGCACATGAGGTGGAGTATTAGCAGCAATGCGTCTAAACTCTTAGAAGGAGTGAAAACAGGTTAAATGGAATTTCTTCAAATAAAGCTGAGACACAATTTTAAAGGCATATTATACAGGATTTTCCTAAAAAAAATGTATAGACTCATATAAAAGTAATCCCACTCAATTAAGGTTGTCAAAATGACTCAGTATTCAATATTTTTTTAAGACCGCTAGTTAAAAATGTCACAATATCTGTTAATTATTGTAATGAAAGTACAGAAGCTATTAAAAAAAGATCTAAGTGCTCATTCAAGAGCTCAGTTCAGTTCAGTCTTTATTGTACTGCCTGAAATTTTGCTTGCAGCAAAACAGGATAGTGTTCAGCGCCTTTTCACATACCAGCACTGTTGTTCATTTAAAAAAAAAAAATCTTTTTTTTTCTTTCTTCTTTTTTTTCTGAAATTCTGGTATCATGACAACTCTACTCTCAATCATCACTTATGACCCACAAGAAGTGTGCAGTGATGTCTGTATCTGCAGAGGCCATTTACATAAATAAAGATGGAGGCAGCATCTCCACTTCCTCCCACTTTGCAAAAATAAACCCAAAATATCCCAGATACAAGTGCTGCCGTCTTCCTCTGGTGACATCATTTAGAACCAGAGTTTGCACGTAGTGACCACCATTGGAGCCACACTGTGGAGTTTCCGCCCACACAGTCAGCTGACTCAGTTGCATGCAGAGCTCAGCTATCAATCATGACATTAAATCCACTTTTTAGAGCTTCAAATAGATAACTAAAACTTGAACACTTGAACAAATGACAGAAACCCTGTTAGAGAAAAGTTTATTTGATGTGTACTTTGATTTTGTAGTTTATCCTATCTACTAAAATGGATGAGTGGAGCTTATGGCTATACTGCAGCCAGCCACCAGGGGACAATCAAGATGTTTTGGCCCCACTTTTGGGGAGCTGTCATGTTATGAATCTCTATATATGTCAGTGGCAGAGACCATGGCTGCACTGAGGAGCAGTGGATATGCCATTGGAGGCAGGTCGCCGTTCATTCTTATAAAAGCTGCTCATTAGCACATGAAGTCGTTCTTGAGCATTTGCCTCTGCATCATATGGCTCACAGAGTAACCGCACTAGAGCCAACCAAACAGCTAAAAAAATATGAATTACTTAAACATGCAGTTCTTCTAGAGTTTCCAAATGTTATGGGTTCAAATGGATCAAATTCCAAATAGTGAAACAGGTCATTTTTCGGGGGTTGTGATGCTAAAAAAAAATGTATTCACTGTTTAACAGCTGTTTCTTGGACAATGTAAGGTTATGGGAAAAAGACTTTTTTGACCACTGTCATAACACACTTCGGCCATTATATCAAATTGTCTTCAAAATCCAGCGCCCCTCAGTGTTGCCTACAGTCCATCCACCCTACTCTTCCAAATGCGGACATCTCCCTCTTTATATAGTATTGAAAGCCTGGTGGTTTACACTGAAGTCACTTGAAAGTTCGATGTGTCTCTTTTTGTACTTTGCACACTGTGTGAGACCGGGTTGTATTTTCTTAGTCTCTCATTATTTTGCTGTGTTTGTTCGAGAAGCTTTACCAACCCAAGGCATTGGTATTTGATGACCTGGCAATCAAACAATCAACTACTTTTCTGGCGTGTTTACAAACAGCAACCAACAAATCCTGCATATTCTACCTTTAACTAGTCCTTCAAAACAAGGAGTCTTTTTTTTTTTAACATCTCCCAGTGAAAACAAATTACCGCCTGCACACACAAAGATGTTTCACAGAGCTGAAGAGAAATGCTCCCTGCATGAGTCTGTGTTTTTTCTTTAGTGACCCTGATTATCTTTAACGCTCCCTGTGTTGTCCGGAGATTCTGTCCTATAAGTGCATTTATGAAGCCTTAGCATGAAGCAGACAAAGCTCATTATGTCCCACAATTACATCTCGCTGTCTCGCTTTGAACCTCAGGACCAGTGATCCTTACTTGAGGGTTTATGGGAACCCACTGAAAATAGCACGCGCAGTAGATGTATATTTGTTGATGTGTGTGTGTGTGTGTGTGTGTGTGTGTGTGTGTGTGTTTTGTATGTGAAATGTGTACTTAGATTAAAACCTCATAAGGATTGGCTGTGCAGAGAGAGTAAATCCCTCCTGCTGGAGGCTTCAGTTCAGACAGTCATCTGGATAATGCCAAGCTGTTGAGGGATTTTTCTGCCTCTTTCCAGCGCTGTGTGTGTATGCATGCATGTCACAGAGTGTGAGTTGAATCAGAGTGAGAAAACAGGATGTGTATTTTGTGGCAGTGTGGAAATGGTGCAGTGTTGATACATATGTATGTATGCATTTTTAATTATCTTCCCTACAGTGTAATTGCTCTCCGCTGCCTCAACCAAGAGATTAGCAGTAGATTTTCAGGATCCAGGTGCTGGTCCGACTCTGCTTTGGCAGTGAGAGAATTAATCTCAGACCTAATCTGTGTCATCCCCAGGAGAACAAGAGTTCACAAAGGTGTCGTCCCACCAAAGTGATTTTGTACAGCATGGTGCTATAGCACACCTCCTCTCCATCTCCCTGTCTTGGATACGATCCTGTGGGATTTCACTCCTCCTCTGTTGTAGTTCTTTTCTTGTTTCCAGACAAGAATCGTAGCCAAGACTTTGAGGTAGAATATAATATACAAAGTTTTCGATTTCTCCCCAGAAGTCACTCTCAGATTCCATTGCCATCCTGTAAAAGAATGCAGATACTAGGGACTTTATTTTTTACCAGATGTCACATGCATGTAGTACAGGTTTTGGTTTCTCAGCACACTGAACTGCCAACTCTGTCAAATACGCTGCACTTGACTTCACAACACCACAGACTGTATGGGTTGTCGCTGCTGCAGGAGTGGGCCAATCACATGTACTGATACCCAGCTGTAGCAAAATGATAGTATTTGTATAATAGTGATGTAGAAGTCGTTTGTAGAGCTGTTCAATAAATTAAAGTGGTGTTTTCAGATTGTATCCACCAACAGCATTGATATAGATAATACACATCTGTGTATTCTGACTGTTAGATCAGTGTTGTTAGATTAATACATAAAGTCTGTTCTCCACTCTTTGTCCTTTAAATGACATTTTATTTTTGTTTTATTTGATCTACATAATGCAGTCCTCCCAGCACACACATTATCATATGCATATACAGAATATACAATATATTTTTATATCAATCTACTGTTTCTGCTGGTATCTATTTTGAATCACCATGTCACAGTGGAGGTCAGAGGTGCTGTACTGTACTGTATGAGATGACAGTAATGGGGTATATATGTGTGTGTTGATTCAGATATGTGAATTGATGCTGTGAAGAAAATGGATGAATGGCAGAGTGTTTAAAGGTCAGAGCACATTGTGTAGCGTCTACATTTGCCCACATTTGCTGCACAAATGTGTGATGTATACTCAACAAAAATATAAATGCAACACTTTTGTTTTTGCTCACATTTTAGTGAAGTAAACATCTAAGAGTCTTCTGTGCACAAAAAAGGTTCATTTCATTCATTTCGTTTCTCAAATTTTGTTCACAAATTTGTTACAATCCTTTTTAGTGAGCACTTCTCCTTTGCTATCCATGTGTCCTTGCTGATTAAACAGCAAGATTATTTCCCAGGTGTGCCTTGGACAGGTCACAACACTCTAAAATGTGCAGTTTGATCTTGAAAAAAGATCTTTATTAGTCACTTAACTATGGCTATTTCATATCGAGTTACAGATATCATTTTTCCCCAGGAGAGCAAAATCATGACCTACCAGTTCAGTGCCTGACAAATGTATTTTTTTCAAAACACAAAACTGCACATTTTAGAGTGGCCTTCCATTGTGACCAGTCCAAGACACACCTGTGATATAATCCTGCTGTTTAATCAGCATCTCTATAGGACACATCTGTCAGGTGGATGGATTATCTTGTTCTCGCTAACACAAATTTTAACAAATTTGTGAACAAAGTGTGACAAAAATATTTTTTTTATGTGCACAGATGAAGTATTAGATGTTATACTTAAACTAATAAAAATGTGAGCAGAAACAAAAGTGTTGTGTTATATTTTTGTTGAGTGTATATGCTCTCCTACACAGAGCAGAGCAGAGTGGCAGAGCAGTGGGATGTATGCCAGCTTGAATCCCTGGACTAGCGGGGGCCAGGAAAGGTTGGCGTTGCCCACAGGTGGGAAAACAGTGAGGAATCATGTATTTAGCTTGCAAAGCTTTATAGTCAAACTTAAAAAGTAGCCTGTCCTGAAGTACAAGGCTTAACTCCAACCATCAGCGGAGCTGGTCTGTGGCCAGGAGTAGGTATCTGTGGGTGTACTAGGTCGCTTGTAAGTATGAGTTTGTGTACTGCAGTGATTATGAAGCAGGCCATCAGTGAAAAAGAGCATATGTGCTCAGCAGAGCTTCCTTGGGTCAATAAGGTCAACACGTACACACAGTCAGAGATAGGTGGGAACGGATGCAGGCCCCCATAGTGCTGCCAGTCTGCCAGAAACCTAGTGCCAGGTGTCTGAGTTTTATGGCCTCAGCATGAAATCAGCGATTACTCTGCCTGTCTCCTCCGATTTGATACCCGAGCAGTGCGACACATGAAGGAAGAGAGAGGACAGACAAATGTATTACAGAGTAAATCTTTTTACACCAAGGCACAGTATACTATCAGGCAAGTATTGAGAGACATGTGAATGGATTATTTGAGAAGCTGAATGATGGATGATTACTAGCAGAAGGATGAGCCACATGTTCAGCAGTTATTCACAGTCAATATTCATGAAAAGAAGGAGGCATGCTTCAGTCACACTGAGGGAATCAGATCAGAGTGTGACTGGGTCATTGCAGACACCGGCCACCTGATACCAGGCAGGCAACATATGTGTTTGTACTCAAAGAGAAACAAAGATGGATGAGCTGTGATGCTTAAAGCTCCATGAAGTCAAAATCAATGTTTAGGTGTTTTTATCACATATGCATTGCACTATAAGTCACCTTTACACCGGCATCTGGCCCAACAATGACAAAAAAGCTGTTTTGTAGATATTTTTTTTTAGTATTTTTAATGGTATTTCAGAGCTTGGCTTTTTCTGGAAAACAAACAAATAACTGTTTTTGACTGATCCTGAACTTGTGTATATTAAATGTGCGTCCAATGAAAGGCTTTCTTGCTTATGACGCTGTGGAGACCGAGTGGACTGAAGTGTAGCACACAGTGCTATTGGCTACTGAAAACGCCAATCAATGTCCGTAACAAGTCCTTCCATACCTGCTTATTTTAAATCAGAAACACATAAACAATAAGTGCTCTGCTAGCCATTTCATGGAAACTTAAAACACTGTTTCTGATGTTGCTCCTTTTGGTAAATTTGAGAAAAGGCTGCTTTTATCCCGCAGTGCCACTCTTCTGACATGTTTAAATTTTTACAAACAGTCTCATGATGTTGTTATTCTGGACTGCGAAGTGTTCCGTTTTGTATTTGTTGATCTGCTTTTATACCATTGCACATGCAAATGTGGAGGGAAAACTGTGAAAGGGTGTCGACGCATCGCAGGGCGTGAACAGACACAACACATGAAAGGAGAGGGAAAACAATCTGTATCTGTTTTATGTTAATACTGGAGGAACTTGTCAGTTTTGATGTCAAACAAAATACACCCAACTATTTCTCTCTGCTGCACACATACATACACACACTGGATGCTCACCCTCAGTTTATTTATGAGGAGGAATGTGAATTTCTATGAGCGTGAGTCAGACTAGAAGGCCGACACTGATGTTTAGCTTCAGTGAGTAAGAAAGTCTCTTCCCTTCTCTCTTGCTAAAGTAAACAATTACAGAAGCTGATTATTCCTTTTTGTTGTTTAGATAATTGCCACTTTTGACAATTCCCTCGTTATACATAATCACTCACTCACACACACACACACACACACACAGTCAAACCAGTGTTGATTTTGACAACAAATTTTGATTTAGTTTTAGTCATAATCATAGTTCTTTCGTGAACTGGACGGTGTGCGTTCTTTTTTGACGTATAAGTCAATGTCAAAACAATATCTTATATGGATTTTTTATGCATGTTTTCGGTCTATAAAAACACACACTTTTAAGTAATGATTAAAGTTTGTCAAACCTAAGATAGCAAGTTGCTTGAACTAATTAACTTAAGTTGATACAACAATTGCTTCAGTTTTAATCTAGTTTTAATTAGTTAAATACCATTAAGATTTTTAAATTCGTAGTTTAATGTAATTTAAAGTGCAATGCATTATTTAAAAATTTCTCTAGAATTTCCAAACTCATTATATACTCCTGGAGGAAACATCTGTTAACCTGTTATCAGCATAAAGAATACCACATTTCTGCTCCGTCCTTCCATCATATGTTTAAGATTACGTATACTAAATTTCTTCAAACATGGATTCTGATTGTCACATATTCTGTTTCAGTTTTAGGAAAGTGAAACATCAGACTCACTATCTTTCATGTGTCCATCAATCTTTTACTTTACAATCTAAGATCAGCTACTCTGGGTCAGTCACTTCTTTAATCAGTGGAGAACAGCAGTTTTATCTTTGAGCTTGTATTGTATTTCAAGTTTAGTGAAAACACATCAGCTTGGGTTAGCTGATAAAATAACATTAGCTTGACATCGTATGTCTGTTCTTGTCTTCTGCATGCTAGTTGACCTCCTGGGCAGATCAGTACAATCCAGTTGCGTACATCTAACCTCCATACCGCATGAAGATATCGGATCTCATTGCAACACGTCCCTCTCTAACTTTTTTGTCACTTTTTTATTTGTTGATCAAAGTCTGAATAGATTTTTGTCATAGTTTTTGCCATAGATTAGTTTTAATTTAGTTACTGCCTTGTTTTTGTCAGTGAAAAAATGTTAACAAAAATTATGACAAAAATGATTAGTCAACTAAATTAATGCTGACTCAAACACTAATATAGAAATGCCTGCACATACAAAATTTTGCCAGAGTAGAGGAATGTTTATGAATCATTTAAAAAGAAAATGAAAATGATCTATACATAGATTAATTTTAAGATTTGCTCAAGGAAGCTGGTGACTGTTTCCCAACTGTTCATGATGTCATATAAAATTGAGTCTGTACCTGTCATCCCTACAGACGTTTCTAGGATTTGGTGTCACAAAGTCGACAAATGAAAGCAAGAGTGTAAAATACTGCAGCTCCTTTGGGAGCTCAGCCTGTCATTCCACTCCAGTTACTCTCTGGTTGTCTTAGTTTGACCAAACCTGCATGAGTATAGTGTGCACACAACAGCACAGCCACCACAGCTCCGGCTCTTAAAAAAATGCTAAATTCACTTTATATGTGTATGACTGCTTGTCATGGGCCTTTATCATAAGTAGAGAGTGATTAACAGTAAAGAGCACACACTCCCTGTTTATTAAGCCTGTTGTGTAATGGGCTCACAGCCAGAGCTGCCGGCTGTGCCCACCCCACACACTCGTTCAAGAGGATCTCAGATGCCAAGCTGGTATGCAGATAATCTACCCAGCACAGAGATGGAAACGTGTTAGTAATCTCTGAGGAGACAGATACGCAACACATCAGGGAAGCAGCGCTAATATCAACCATATCATCTAACTACAGTGTATGTTGTACCAACATTCTGCATCACTCTGTGTGATGTGTATGCAAAATTAACATTTTTAGAAATGGAATAACCAGATAATAAATGTGTTTCACAAAGATGTGAGGTGCCATAGCCGTAACAGGTTACTATCAAACTACTAAAAACTCACTGTGAAAATACTTCACATCATGGAAACGTCCCGCTTTCAAAACCTTACTCAAGTAATATATGTAAGTATTGTCAGCAAAATGTACTTCATATCAAAAGTAAGTACTTGTGCAGTAAAATGGTCCTTATCAGTGTTTTACTATTACACAGGATGTTTTGGATTATTATTGCTGCATTAATGTGTGTGTTGCAGCTGTAGTAGTTTACGGCTGTGCTAATTTTGACTTCTCTATATACTGTTGGGTAGTTTAATCTACAGCAGTGCATCATATTCTGTAAGATCATCATATGTTTGTAGCGTTGTTGTCCTGTGAGAACCACATCTCTCTAAAACGTCAATATTTCATGAGCTCAGAAAAACAGTCTGTTTTCAGCTTTGTGGCGATGCATCTCCCCCCTAATCCAAACATTCACATTCAACAACACACAATTCAGAGATAAATTGTTTTCCCTGCACAGAAATATTGTAATATGAAAAGTAACTAGTGTCTAAAGCTGTTGGACAAATCTAGTGGAGTAAAAAGTACAACATTTGGCTGTGGTGGAGTGAATAAGGTTGAATAAAATGGAAATACTCAAGTACAGTACAAGTACCTCATATTTGTACTTCAGTACAGTACTTGGGTAAATGTACTTCTTAAAACTCCACTACTGGTTACTATTTAACCTGTCAAGAACAGTACCTATATTATTTAAATAAAAATCCTGTGCTTCTTTTTAATTAGTCAATGTACTACTCCCTGTAATTTTGCCTGGAAAAATGTAAATACAGGCTTGTTTCATCTGATTTTAAGGAGAATCTGACCAGGGGTCAGGCATTAAACACAACTTGACAGAAACAGCCTCTTGTTTTGTACTTTGTAGTTAAAAAGTCCTAGAGAAGCTCTAAGTATTTTTGGCATGCATGGCCTCACCTAATTTTATTTCAAGATCCAGAAGTAACTTTTTCCTCAAACTTATTATTTTCAAACTGTGTCTGGCTATGTAGCAGCTCATTAAAAGGAAGGAATGAATGTCTACATGATACCAGGGCAACAACACAAATTTGACAGATTCATTCTGCCCTGTTAGACACATCAACTTAGTCCCCTAAATATCTGCGGGGTGGCACTGTGGAAAACTGCCACCTGGCCTCATTTGTTACCCTCCACAAGAAAACCAAATCTGACTCCCTTGCTTGCTAACCTCCTCTATTCAGCTGTTTTTCAGTCTCACTCCCTCACTGTAAAGAAAACCAAAAAACTTTTTTAACAGAAAAAAGTCAGTGTCTGGAATGCCTTAAAATTTTAAGTTGACTGAATTTGAAAAGAACGGTTGAGGTTATTTTCTATGGATTCAAAATAAACATTCTAGTCAAATAAACTTGATATTATTCAGTCATAGTAAACATAGAGTAAACATGGTCAATAAACTTAGGATATTAACGTGAACCAAACACTCTTCAATCATGCTGACAAACATTACAGTTTTGATTTTTCTTTGACATTTTCACAGTTTGAAAAGTCAGTTCT